>NDXB01005318.1:213517-232292 GCA_002631895.1 Agapornis roseicollis
AAAAAAAAAAAAAGAAAGAAAAAAAAGCACAGAAATCCATGCTTGGGCGGGTGGGATAAAATGGAAAGCTGATCAGAGGGAGAGGAGGCGAAGGAAGTGCTCCCACAATCATTAACTTTATGGGAATGCCCACAGGCTGCAATCCAGATGAAAGCTTGCTTTTCCAGCCAGTCTGCAAGTGCACATGTCTGCCCAGACCAAATGGAGTTTAACCTGGGGAAGGGAGGCAAAACATGGCTTGCACCAAGCCATCGGTCATCTTCAGAGCATCAGTTATCTCTCAGTGATGGTCATGTCTAAGCATTAAAAAGTGGTGCATTTGCATCCCAAAAGCGAGCCTTCAGACAGGAAATTTCTTCTGCTGCTGACCATGACTTGTAAAGAATTGGGTTGAAGAGTTTCAGCAGAGGAAATGTCTGATTCCCTTCTGGTCTGAACTAGAAGATGTTGTGAAAGGCTTCGGTGTGTTTCTCCAGAGTGTTTTAAGGTGGGAGAAGAGGGACTTTGACTGTTACTCTGCGTGTGCAGGTCTGACGGAGGCAGCAGTATATACTGCAGGTGGTAGTTCATGATTACCACTGGATTTCTCAGTGTGTTCTAAATTGTGACATAACTTTCATACAGAGCATCAGAAAAGAGCGTGAGGGTATGAACTCGGTGTGTAGCTGGAGGTGTCAGCCACAGGGAGCTGTGCTCACTCAGCACTGGTCCTGCAGCAGGTCAGATGCTCAGCATTATGCAGACCGTATCTCACCATGTCCAGTTTGACACTGTGTTAAACAAATACTGAAGCATCCCAGTGAGTTAACATTTAAGGTGTTTGCCAGCCATGGAGTAATCACCTGTGTGTCTGTGTTCAGCTGCAGGGGAAAGGCACATACTGTGTGTTTGCAAATCCTGATATTTGAATGGAATAATAGTCATTTAAAGGCAGGATTCGTAAGGCACAGCCTGTGTTCTTGTAGGTAATGCCTTGCTTTTATTTTTGTACCAATGATAAATTGCAAGTATCCAATTAATTTCTTCCTGGGGGAACAGTTGGACTTGATGATCTTAAAGGTCTTTCCAACCTAGTTGCTTCTATGATTCCATGAATACCTGACTGCCAGGAACTGAGCAGCTAGTAGTTTAACCTGTACCTACCTTTGTTTTCTCCTGGATCTTGAGCACACAGGAAAAAGATGCTATTATTAATCAGGCAGATAATGTTCCTTGGAAATTAGTAGGCTAGATAAACTTGCACTTAGAAGGGCTTGCAACAAGCAAAAGCCATTCTGAGCAGCTTTGCTAATAATCTGTCCACATCATTCCATCCTAATGTGGTTGATCTTTGCTCATTCTTGATGAATGTTTCTTCCTCAGAGCTAGTGAGTGAGTGAAGCTGCCACACAGGGATACAGTGGAGGTCAGAGGCAGGTCTTTGGTGTGTGTAAAAGGCAGCACACCTCAAATGCAGAGTTGGGGATGAGTTTCTGCTTCTGGTGCAGCAGAATCCCAGGTCTCTGCTCTATAGTGCGGGAGGGGTGGGAATGCAGAGGAAGGGATGGCACTCAAGGGACACACCTACAAGGCTGAGATCTTGATCCCGTTTGCCTTGACTCCCTCTTCAGCAGCTTAATTACAGCTTTCATCCCATTGCAATGGCAAGGGGAAAATGTGTTAGCAAAAATCCTAGGAAATTCCCTAGTTAAAAATAATGCCTTTTACTAATGCATGGAATGGGGTAGGAGAACTCGCATAATTGCTTCACTGTGTCCAGCTGGAAAGTGATAACTTGCTGCTGTTTAACAGCTGTGTTGCTGGTGATGCTCTGTCCGCTCTCTTCTCCCTCCATAACATTTATTATGTTTCCCAGCTGTTCCAGTTTCCTTATTGATCAGGAACAGTGATAAGTGAAGCTCCATTCAGGGATGCTGCTGGGCCTTGGTTCCTGGTGCCTTGTTCTATTTATGGGTGTCTGCGTGAAAAACAGGGGTTTAGGTTCTCAGGGTTTCATGCAACCTCTTTCTTTCTCATTTTGACCTGTCAGGTTTCACACCCCTGCTCGGGTTTTACAGCTCCACGCAGATAAAACCACAGATTTTTAGGTGATTTGTAGCTAGGACGGGACCTCCTTCTCAAGTGTGGAGCCTGGTGCAGGGCCCTGCAGAGCTCTGGGTGAAATTGAGCTGAATTCTGCCTTTGCCCTGAGCTGTCTGAGTGTCTTCAACCAAACAAATCTAGACTGTGACAGTGAGTGTCTGTAAGACACAGCTGTGAAATGAATTGGGCTGTTTGTGTAGTCCTGGGGTTGGCTGTGTTGTATTCCCAGGGTGACTTAGTTTCACTGATTGCTGCTGTTTAAATCACTGGGATTGTGAGGTTACTGGGCTGCTGCTTATTCAGACCATTGAAACTAGATGCTGTTTGTCCAAACTGCTTGGCTTGGACAAGTTACGCACTTGGATGACTTGAGCTGGTGTGGGCACTAGACAGAAGTGTTTGTCTCTGAAACAGCTGTAACTGTAACAATTCTGATGTGTTTCCTTGGAAGTTCTGCTAACCAGGAACTTCAGATTATGACTAAAGAGCTGATTTGAGCCTGGTCATGTGTCTCTATTGATGATATATCATCCAGCTTTCTCCTTTCTATTTCCTGTTTGGAAACCTACACTGCAAATAATTCTCCTTCCATTCTTCTGTCTGTAGCTGTCACTTGCTGTCAGATGTCCCATGTGTTTCTTCTCCTGTTCCTCTGCAGATTGCCGATGACCTGGGCAATGAGAAGTTCTGTGTTGATGCTAGCCTGAGTGGAGCTGGGAACTGGCTGAAGTACATCCGCGGGGCCTGCTCCTGTGAGGAGCAGAATCTGGCCGTGTGTCACCTCAACGACCAGGTATGGTGATTGAGCCATCATTGCTCTGGAATCTCCTGTTCATCCCAAATTGTCTCTCACACCACTGCTTGCACAAAGCCAAGTCTCACCGCCTTCTCTCCCGGTGTTAGTTGGTGGTTCCTTCTGGTATTGAAATTGAGAATAATTCTTTTGGATTGTGAAGCTTCAAAGGATAAAGGTGGCTGTGAGAGTATTTGGTCGTCATAAAAACTAAGAGAGTAAGATGCAAGTATAGATAGAAATATGTCAAACAGTCCATAAGCATGGGTGTCTGAGAGCTGATATGTGCTTTCATCAAACTCAGTGGATTCACAAGTAGTCAAGGTGCCTTGTGGATACAGCCCCTTGTATCCAAACCCCTAGTATCCAAACATACACTCCCAATAAAGCATCTAGATTGCAAACCTGAGTTCTTCATCCTGGTTCTAAGAAACACTGGACAGTGAATAGCGAAGGGAAAGTGGTGGATGTTTTCAGAGCCACTGCCGTTAGACCCAGTTGGAGGGTATGAAATGTTTTACTCTTCTTTACTTTTTATTTAGCTGATAACAGCCAAGTTCCATGTTAATAGAAAGGGATTGGGGGTATTACAGATCATCTTCCTGCAGATTCCTCTGAGTGTGAGCAGCTTGTTCTTCACTGCAGTCTAGGGCATTGAGCTGGGTCTCTCACAGACGTGCGTGTTCCTGGCTGGGCTGGTCTATACTTCAGGAATGAATCCCCTCATTTTCCCTGTGGGATATATTTAGAAAATGGAATTTGTGTCAACTTCAAACTTTTTTGTGCACAAACCCCAGGTACGGTTTGTGCAAGGGGAGATTCTGCAGGGTGCTGCTGTGCTGAGCATCCTGGAGGTGCTCCAGGCAGCTCTCGGAAGGTTTTAGCTTGATTTGGTTTCACGTTGCTTGCAGGGTACTTTTTTCCTTTCCAAAACAGGGACTCAAAACCCATGGGAAGGCTTTACCCTTCCTGCTGAGTGGGCATGCAGCGATTTGGAGGTTGTTTTTAAGTATCTAAAGAACAGCTTCTGCAATAAAAGATTATCCACAAAATAAGGAATCAGCATTAAGATAAGAGCCAGTAGGAGCTTTTAATCAAAACCATTTGCTTTTCAGGGGGAAAAAAATAACATTTTTACATGGGGAGATGGCCCTTTGTGCCTCCCCAGACCACATTCTGTTCTCCTTTACACTCCTGTAACTTGGGAACATTCCTAGGAATGTCCAGGGAATTTCCCTGGATTTTTAGTTAAAGTCGCTGACAGCAGAATCTGGACCTCTGAGTGCTTTTGATTTTTTTTGTTCCAATTTACAGGTTAAACCACATTTAGAGAGCGATGAGCTGAGACATTTCAGTAACTGCTTTTCAGTTGTGAAAGCAGTTTTGAAACATAAACTAACAGGGGCCACTGTTCTTTATATCTGTTCTTACTCGATAGGTATTTGAAAAGAGTAAAAGATCCCTAATTGACTGAGATACTTGTGTTTCTAAAGGGGGACTGGGAAAGAATGCTAGGAGAATGCTGGGGTTTGCTAACTGCAGCTGGAAAGTGATTCATGACTTTGGTTTTATTTTCTTATGTTGCTGCTGCTGCCTTCATGGGGTAACTGCTGCAGCAGTTCGGTTGTTCTTACTCAGGAGGCTGTAATAGCAAACAGGATCTATGTAATAAGCGCAGTACCATTGAGGTTCAGGAGGATGCTGCTGCTTTTGTGTGTCATATAGTGAAAAAAAGAAGGGTTAGCAGGGGCTGCAGTGATGGGAAAATTGGGCTGATGTTTAATAAGCCAAGCTTGTATCTTTGTGTGTAATAACGATAGTTTGTAAGTATTCTGTGCTTATAAATACGTAAATATTACGTGACTGCTCAGTATTCCTACATATGCAATACAATGCCTTAAGAAGAGGAAATCAGAAGCAATGTGGCTTAGTTGAAACAAAGGGAAGGTGATTCCAAAGGAGGAAGAAAACAGCTGAACAGAAGCAGGGCCCCATCCCAGGGCCACGCGAGGCCAAACTTGTCCCTGTTCTGTCCTCTGCAGCAGCAGTGAGCGCAGATCTCTGTGTGTCAGTGCCGGGGTGCTGCTGGATTGCAGGATGAGAACGTAAAGCAACTGCTCTTGAGCTCATTGGGGTTGTCCGTCTGTCCTTCCCTCCTGCTGCACTTGGTGGGGCTGTGTTTTGATCTCAGGACACGCTGCAGTTGTTTGCTCCGGTCTCTAATGGTCTTTATTCCCGCAAGTACAAATGTGGTGCCGCAGGGAAGCAGAGATAAATGGGAGACGTAACTCAGGCAGCAGGTAAACAGAGCTAGTTCTGATGAAGGATACCTAAATAATGAGGTAATGCCGGGCTCTACCCCGCGTGTTTCATCTCCATCTCCTGCCCTGACCCTGCAGACGCCCCACAGCCCCCAGCTTCTGCTCACGGATGTGCAGCTTCGGTTCGGCTGCGAGAGCAGCCCCGGCATGGGGCCGTGAGCCGCGGCTCTGCGCTAGCCCTGCTGCTGTAATCGCACCCACTGCTTGCTGAGCGCTGCAAACTGTTGCAGCCACAGCCAGGTCACTGCTGCACCAGTTTGCATCCACAGGCACTGCACAAATCCCGGTATCGAGCCCAGATGGGAAGAGGATTCCTCTGGGTATTTTTATTTTCCATTTTCCCTTTTATTTTAGCACCCCGTGCCCAGAACAACTTGATAAAAAACAAGCAATGTGCTATTTCCAATCGCCTGGGAGAGCACTGCCCAAACCTCACTTGGATTTTTAACTCTTTTGTGTTAAATAAACACAACTAATATTAGGAAAGGAGCCCCTTTTGTTCTGAAAAATAAGATGTGCTAATGTGTGGTGGTTTTGTATGACCGTCAGTGATTTATGCATGTAAGTGTTCTGATGGAGTAGGAAATGTGATGGGTTTTGGTGCACAGCAAATAACAAAAGGCAAAGGAAACGTGGCAACACTTGTAATGAGTTCAGACCATCGGTAGCATGATGGCAAGATGAAGTTAATTATTATAATGAAATGTTTGATGAAATTAATGTGACTCCAGCAGAACCCAGCTTTTCCCTAATGATTAACGAGGCTTGCTCCTTGTTTCTGGAAGGGCTGTAACAGACATGGGCTCCTGCACAAGGAGGTACTTTGTTCTGGGAGGCGGAGGGGCTCGGCATGCCTCATGCTTACAATCCTGGAGGATTTTTTTCCAGTGCAAAAGTTAAGAATGGATCGAGGAGCTGGGTGAGCCTCTCAGACCGTGGCTGGGCTCTGCTGGTCTGGTTGGGGGTCACCACCTGAATGAGAAGCATCTGTTAGTGCCTATTTTGAGCTCTTTTTTCCTCCTTGCTAGCTGCAAGTGGAGGCACAGCGCAAGCTGTTTTTCCAAGTCAAGCCCCAAGCTCTGTGCTCATTCCTGTCTTTTGGTTTTGGTTTTGGTTTGCCATTAAACTCGGTGTGATTTAGTCCTGGGAAAAGCTTTTCTTGTTCAATGAGCAGGCGGGAAGGAGAGTTGAAGTGCAAATGAAAGGAATAATGGGAAAAGGGTGAGTTTTGTACCACTTGGATAGTTCGCAGCGAACTGGTGGATCCGATCTGTGTCTCACAGAGAAGTGTGGTTTCAGAGCTATGTTCACCTCCTCACATCTGTGCTTGAATATGGGTCTGCCTGTCAGTTCTGTATGGGACTGATCAGCTGAGCATCTCAATGTGCTGTACAGTGAGGAATCCTTCCATGCTCGGCTCCTTCAACTGCCCAAGCCTGCATTCCCTGGTTGTACAGCTCCTAGATGGCATGCGGGACGCAGGCGGGTGTCTGTTCAGTGGGGGGATTGATTACAGGCCAGTACAAAACAGTGCTGACAGTTCTGCCCAGGGTTGTGCGAGGGCAGGGATGGGGTCGGGGGAGTTTAAGTCACAAGCAGTGATTTAATTTCTCATGTTAAGCACTTGGCCTCTTCTGCGCTTCCAGACTCGCATCAGGGATTTCGTGGCCTCCCCTGGGGTCGGTTTGTGCAGCAGAACTCGAGTGTCAGTGACCGTGCAGGTGAAGTGGCGGGGAGCGAAGCGCGCCTTCCCCACGGACCGGGCTCCAAAGCAGGGGCCGGGGGACCGGGCTTGGTGCCGACTGTCGCGATATCGGCCCCGTCGGCGGGCGGAGCCTGCCCCCTGCTGGGGCGGGCGGGGGCCGCGCCGGGCCGGGCTCGGTGCGCGGGTCCCGGCTCCCGCCGCGGGCAGCGGCTCCCCGGGGCCGCCTGCACAGCGGCGCGGCGGCGGCAGCGAGCGTGGCTGGGTCTGTACCGGGGCGGCAGCGCGGGGCCCTGCCCTGCCGGGCCGCGGGGCGGGTGGGGAGCGGCGGCCGTCACCGCCGCGTCGGGGCGGGCGGGAGCGCGGGGCCGCGGGTGGACGGCGGAGCTGCGGGGAAGCGAGAGGGGCCGCGGGGCACCTGCTGCTGCCCAGCCCGGGTCCGTGGACACGCGGGGAGGGAGCGGGCATCGCGGCGGCACCGAGGGGCTCAGCGTCCCTGTTCCCGGTAAAGGCGGACTGGAAGCGACGGAGCGGTGGGTGACTGCGGGAGTCGTGGCTGGTGTCCTGCAAGCGGATTTCAGGCGTCGCTATTAAAACTTGGCCGTGGGTAACCATCACCGACAGTGTTGTTGCTAGAAGAGAACGGGGTGCTCCCAAAATTAGGAAAACATACGGAATGTGCCGAGTCTCTTGGGTTTCACGTAGCTCTGATCCTCCTCTTTGCCGGTATCCCAAACTCCCATCCTGCTCCCGACTTCCTTCAGCTGCTGTTTGTTGCAGCCTGGATGAAGGGGATTTCCTTCTCCTTGTAATACTTTTTAAGTGATGCATCCTTGTAGTTTGAGAGTTCTTGCTGGTTCAGGAAGCCTGTGTGAACCCAAGTGTCCTGTAAGCCCTTTCCTGCCCATATTAAACAGCCAGTGCATGGTTCCCATTCTTGGTTTTACATCATGTAACAAGGCAGGTATGGCCAGGAGCAGTGTGGAGCTTGGTACCTTCCAGAAGGGCCAGGTTCTGTGGTCAGATGGAGCTCTGAATGGGGTAACTGCTCACCTGGAGTAGCTCAGGACTTGGCTTTAGGGCTCAGACCCTCAGGCTGTAAGTGAGAGTAACCTACAGCATAGTCCTGTGGAGATACACTAATTATGGTCTCTAAACATCAGGCCAGAGAAGCATCAATTCCATCCGTTTAATCTTCCCTCAACAAATACACGGAGCTTACAGGAGGTAGGGAAAACAATGGGAAGATGTGTGATTTGAAGAGAGAGGCTGTTATGTTAAACACACGGTTATTGTCCAAGTTGCATGAACCACTCACACACAGAGAGTGGGATAAAGGCAGGGAAAAATTGCTCTGAGCAGCAGTTACCACAGAACTCAAGTGACAGCCTCCCCAGTCAGCTGAGTTGATTTGAGTTATGGGTTAAAATGTGAAATGCAAGTCTTTCCACATTTAACGTGTCTCTCAATTTCTGTTTCTGATTCCCAGATCTATTATAAAGTTATTAAAGAAATTGAGCCAGGAGAAGAGCTCTTGGTGTATTTGAAGGAAGGTGGTTATTCACTTGGGAACATGGCGCCCAGCATGGAAGGTAAGGTCTCCTTTTGCCAGACAGGACTTTCTGCACCTATCTCAAGCACACCTGGAATGTTGGGATCCTCACTCAGTGCTGACCTGGGACAAAGCCCTGCTCCAGGATCTGCCCTTCCAGTCACTGTTAATATGTTGTGCTCAATTTCCCTCTCAGTCAAAGATAGCCAGTTCTACCAACCTCGAGGCATGCAATAGATAAATTTGCTGCTTCTCTTTGTGGAACACTGTGATTTGGAATATGGCTGGAGGTGCCTTTTGAATCCCCAGCGTCCCTGTATTTCTTTGAGTGTAATGAAAATGGTTCAGATCATCCCAAGTCTTGCGAAATACTGGTCTCTAGTGCTTCGGTTTATGTGGAAAAGGGGGATCTGGGCAGAGGACGGAAGAGTCATTGCTAGAGAGTTATTATTGCTGGAATACAGACACCTCCGAAACCCTGAAAGAGAGTGCTTTTCTCAACAATGTAGAAGGAACATGACTTCTCTCAAATGAAGAGATGATGAGGGTGTATGACTTGTCTTCCATTCATTCCTCGAATGCAGAGCCGATTGCAGGCTTCACATTATTATTTATGACTGATTTCTGTCCACACATTCTCCACCAGCTGCTTTTAAACCGTGAGTTGGAAGCACTGTTCTACGTAATGAATCACTGCAATTTCACTCGTCTCACCTGGGCATCCCGCAGGACATCTGTGTTCTTTTGCCTCTATCTCAGTATAATTTTCAGATTCACATTTGTGGTGGAACTCTTATTTAAGAGTGTAAGCTATTAGCTGCAATATTCCTGCAGAGGTGGGTGGTTTGAGGGTTGGTGCTGCTGAAAGCTCTGTTGCTGAAGGTCCAGGGCTGAAGTGATGTCAAGTTTGGGATTCTTTTTTTAGCCTTCTTCCTCCCAAAGTTAATAATTTTCTTGAGACCAACACACAGAGATGAGTAATTTCTGTTTCCGTTGAGGGAGTAACACGGACCTTTGCTTTGATATCAGGGAGAAACCAGCAGGAAAACCCACCACTGTTTTGCATTTCAGTTCCTAATAAGCTTTTATTTGAAAGAGCAGAAAGTGCTCCTTGTTTTCCACCTTTGTCCCTGTGTAACATCTATCTGTGTCTTCCTGACAGTGCCTACTGCTTTTGCTGCATAATTGCTTTCAAATCTAATAGGCCAACATTAAATATTTGACTTCTTACCGCTTTCTACTTTGAGCCTGTGCTATCTCCCTGGTGCCTCCCTGGCACCCCCATCTCCAGCCTGAATTAACACGAAAGAAAATGCAAAACTGCTCAGCACAAAGATAATTATCATAAAAATCTTTTCTCCAAACCCCAGCCAAACACAGCAGACCCCTTATCACTGCAGGAATTTTGAGTAGGGCACTTGAACTCCTTTGAGATTCAAGTCTGGTAGATTAGCATGTAGATGCCACATAATTGTGTTCCCCTTGGTTTCTCTGAAAGCTATTAGGCACTGATTTATTTTTCTGCTACATTCCTGCTTTGTCCTGAGTGTTACTGATGGAACTCCAGATAGGCACACAGAACCAGGGATTTGACAAACAAGACGTTGGGAGCAGGCAGCAATTTTTGTGTAACTGGATTTTCCTTTTCTTTGTATCCCCTTCTCCCTGTAAGGTACCGGAGTCGGAGCCTGCTTTCGAAGGGCACTGTTGTCATCTGCGGTGCTTAAGGGAAGAAGGAAAATCCAATGGGAACTTGTTTTCAAGGGCAATATTTTTATTTTTGGTGCTTAAAGAAGGAAAAAAAAAAAAACCCTGAGTAAACCTGAACTCTACAAACTGTGTCTGATGCAGGGACACACAATCCATTCCAGGACTCCTTAGCTGAGTCCTGGACCTCCTTCCTTCCTTCGGTTTTGTTTTTGCAGGGTGATGGTGTGGCCCTTAGTGTTCAGGTCAGTTCCGTTCCCTGCAGCACTATTTATTGAGGTCTGATCTCCACTATTCTGAAGTTCAGAAGTAGGAATGCCAGGGGAATGGGTGTTGGACATCGATGTGATATAATCAGCCGCTCTACCAGCCAGTCAGTTCTTCCTGTGCTTAACCTGAGCACCAAAATAGCATTTGCAACATGAACGACAAGTGGCTACAAGGCTTTTAATGGTATTTTTGTCTGTTCTCTAATTCTTCTCAGTAAAAAATTCTTTTTCCAAGCCCAGATATTCTGAAACACATAAATTTCTTTCTCTATCATCCATCTTCTCTATGAAGAAGCTGTTGTTTTGGGAGTGGAAGAGGAACGTTGTTGGTGCTCGAGCACAAGCCTGCACAGAATACACAGGGTTTCTCAGTTTAGTGACATGCAAGAGCTGTAAACTCTGTGTAGCTCTGAAAGCAGGCAAGTGCAAAAGCACTGTGACAGTTATTCCTGAGGCTGTCAGTGTATTTGTCGACTCTGTAAGCTGATAGAAAGGACTAAAATACATTATTCTTGTTGATAACAACAGGTTGTATGCTCTGGGAGGGGATGCTTGTGAGTTCATCTGCAGCCAGGTATGCAGTAAATTATGCTCAGTGGCTGCTTTTCCAAACTCCGGGTGGATTTATGGTTCCTTGAGGGTGGTTTGGGCAAAGGAAGATCCAATTAATCCTGTAGATCTCAGGAGGTATCTTGATGTGTTTTCTGGATGTCAAAACAAAAAGAAGGGGAAAAAAGCCCTGTTTCCTCCATTCCAAGTTTTCAGACCTAGGGAATTGCCAGTTGGATCTGGAGAGATGCTGGGAGTTTCATAGGAGCTTCTCAAGAAGCAGTTCCCAGGTGGGGGGGCTTTTGGTTGCCTCTACAGAGAAGTTTCTTGTGTCGAGGCATCGCTGTGTCAGGAGGGAGCAAAGAAGGGAAACAGTCGGTTTGTGGGTGAATTCTGAGGCAGGCAGACCCCGCGCCAGGGCAGCTCCACATTGGCTGAGGTCAGTGAGGGATTTATCCTGTTCCTCCACAGTTCAGTGGCTGCATGAGTCAGATGAACTTCTGTTCCACGTACCAAAAGTGAGGTCATGGCTATTGGTGCCAGTGACACTGTGAGGGCAGCCTGACATCTGAGGCTCTGAAACCCCAATACTGTAGCAGAGAAGCACTTGTCCTGGAGCTGATGTGCTTCACTGATGATGAGGAGTGATCCAGGAGGAGATTGCTGCCTCAGCCCATGCAGTGCATGTGCTCCAACACTTGATGCTGTCAGGCTTCTCCCTTCTTAAGCTAAGTATGGATGTATGGAGAGAAAAGAGGTGCCTAAATACACCGAAACCCAGCCCTCACCCCTCCCATGGTGCTCTCACACTGGGAATGATTTGGGTTCATAAACACATGCAAGTGAAATGTTACATTCTGCTAGGTAATTCTGCTGATACAAGTCAAATGCAGTAACAAGACACACCATGGTCCTACACATCCGTTTTACATCCCTCTCTTATGCAGGTCAGGAAATCCCAAAGCACCTCTGTATTGCATTCATTCCATGTGTAGATGGGGTACAATGGCAGCAGAGATGCTGCTTGGATGAAGAGCCAGGCTCTGCAGCTTGGGTCGTGGTGCTCTTTTCTCCTTCAGCTCTGTGTGACTGCTCCCAGGTCGTGGGCACGTTGCTACTTTCCGTGTAGGTGTGGACCACTTTGGGTTTCATCTGCCTACGTAGCTCTGCTGTGGCAGCTGAAGGAATCTGGTCTGAGTCACTGCAGCAGCACATCGCAAGCTCCCCAGCGTGCAGGAACATGGGGTGAAAACCACAGGGTCTGAGCAGGCTGTGTCAAGAGAAGCAGCAAAGGGAAAGCAATGCCCACGTGCAGGTGGGAAGTGCCTGTCTCCGGGTGATGCTGCCTGGTGCTCTGGCAGCCTTTTAACAGAATTAACCCTGATTTATATAAAACACAATTTCAGGCCTTAAAGCACAGTGTGAGTGGTTCTGATTGTGCAGAACTGGGCAAACCAAGGGTTTCCTTAAAGCTTGTAGGCTTTGAGAATGGGTCCAGGCAGAGATTGGCCCCATCAGCCCCTTGCCTGCAGAGCAGCAGCGATGGATCAGATCCATCACAGCGCTGGCTTTTGGCTGCATCCCTGAGAATCTTTCCACTCTTCCCTTCAGCTCATGCATTTTACCACAAGCTTTTCTTTCGGAAGTCATCAAGAAAAGGGAACAACAATTGGTATGAAGGAGGCAGAGCCCAGGGTGCAGAGGAAGAGGGTGAGGAGGGCAGAGGACTGTGGCAGGTCGCTGGGAAGCTGCTGTTCCAGGCTGGAGGGAACCCAGAGTTATCCCCACTCCCTCGCAGAGATTGTTCTCCTGGAAAATTTACAGCTCCAAGCCGCTTGTTTGGCTTGGCACTATGGTCAGGATGCTGCCTTGTAAACTTAATAATAGCTGCCCTCTTTTTAATTTGTTTGACCTTGACTGCAGTAATTTATTATGTGCATTACATCTTTCTCTTTTTTTAAGGACAAAAAAAGGCAAAACCAGCAAAGCATTAAAGGCAAAGCATTAAAGCATTTGGCTGCCTTTGCTTTCCTCCATGGAGCTCTGGTTTGGAGCTCCTCGGGTTCGATGGCTCACTGTGCTCTGCAGTTGTGCCAGCTGAGTCAAGGGGATAACACTAGAAAGACATTGTCTTAGAAAGGAGCTTCCCCACGTCTGTGCTGGGGCAATTTGCTTCTCCAGTATCTGTCTACAGGAGCAGGGTTTGTTCCTTTTTAACCCTGGTGGCCCCTCCTGAGGAAAAGCTTGCTCCTATTTCCCAAAAACCTTATGGCAAACAAACACAGTACTCCAGAGCTGCCCTTGGTTTTGGTGTATCTACTAGTTCTTGTAGGTCTCAATGTGTCAGCAGAGGCCAGGACACAAAGAACATGAGATCTCCCCTGGTTAGATGGTTGATGGTTTTCTCTTAATTCTCAAAGTGGAAGCATGGTGCTGGCCCAGCCTGCCTGGCTTTCTCTCCCCTCTCACTTGCAGACCTCTCTGTTGGAGAGATCCTCCCAGGGTATTACCTTCTCTTCACAAGCTCAGTGTCGGGTGCAATAATGAGACTTGCTTGAACTTCCTGACACTCAAGTGAAAAGCATTTTGTGTGTGTGTTGCAGAAGAGCACTCATTCCGCTGCGAGGACTGCGATGAGCTGTTCCAGTCCAAGCTGGACCTGCGGCGCCACAAGAAGTATGCCTGCAGCGCTGTCAGCTCCCTCTACGAGAGCTTGAGTGACGAGATCAAGCAGGAAGGTCTTGGCGATGGACAGGTCTATGAATGCAAAGACTGCGAGAGGATGTTCCCCAATAAATACAGGTACCACACAGCTGCCAGACCCTCCCCTGCCTGCTCCTCTCTGTGCCTCCTGCACGGTCCATCTGGTGATGGGAAATGCAGGACAAGGCAGGAGCGGGGTAGCTCAGACCTTTCCATTCTCCATAGGGTTAAGGAATGTTGGTGTTAGGATCCTTCAGGGTCATTTGCTATTGGACAGCACTTTATTTCCCTTTAGTTTCATCAGCTGTGATGCTTTTCATTACTCCTTGGCAGAAGCATCCGCAGATCATAGGCACTGTAAAGCTTCAAGGGTTGTTCTCTGAATTCCCATTGTCAGGGCTGTGACAGGTTGAGAGACCCTGTTAGCATCTGTGCAGCTCCCATGTGAGCTGGTTCTGAGGGGTAACATGTTCTGCCAATATTTGTGCAAGCACTTCTTTTGTATCTAATTCTGGTCATTTAAGATCAGTGGGTATAAAGAGGTGTTATTACACTGAGAGCTCTTCACGTGGTGATGACTTCTCTGCAGAAGCAATTAAAAACTCCTATTCCAATCAAATTTTCAGTGGTTTTTTTTATAAGGAAAAGGTTCATGTAAAGATTTTATATTCACCACGTGTTCTTGTAATAGAAATGTGGCAAGAGAGAAGATGGGATGTTCCCCAGCTTGTTTTATTTGCAGTAATTATTCAGTTATTATTCTAAGACAACTCTAAACAAGATGGAATTTATTTCTAAAAGGAAAAGTTCTTTTGACCAAGAAGCTTTAATTGAACTTGTGCCTCCTTCAGGCATAATGTGATAGTGATCACATACAGCTTTAAAGCAAGGCTCCTTGAGATTTCTTACCCATTTCCAACCTGAGACTCAAATGGTTAAATGTTAGGAGTCAGTTTTATGAATTTGAGGGGTTTTTTAATCCTTTTATACTCCTGTTTATTTGCATTTTAAGGCTTTAACCCCTGAGCTGTGTTTTCAAGGTTTTCCCCACAGCGTAAGGACGCAATTTGCTCTGTTACCGGGGCTGAAGTTCTCACTTACTTTAGTTGAGTTCTTAGATGAACAAACACCACACGCAATAAGAGTTGTTAAAATGTGAGAACTGGCAATCCTTTTGTCATAAAAAGAGCAAAACCATCGAGCTTTAAACCAGTATAAGGCCTGTTTCATTTCAGTTACAGATATAAAAAAGCGATGTTCACCAGCATCAGTCATTTTGAGCTTAATTATGTTGTTACTTTCAGATCTTTTATCTAGGTAAGTGAAGGGAAAAAATCTCTTTTAAAACCATAGAGAAAGGTGAAACATAAAGAACGTTCCAGTGGTTTATCTGTCCTGAACAGAGCCTGGCTCTTGGCTGGGTTGTGAGCACTGTAAAGGTAGTAACAGATACTGCCTGCCAGCGATACCTGTGCAGTGGGTCTGTTGGCACAGTTGCATGTCTTTATTCCTCACCTCATGTTTCTACCTTGGCCACTTTCAGTCAGACACCAGGAGGCTGCAATTCCCTTCATTATTTCTACCTAATGCGAAAAGGAAACTGCCTTTAAATGTTTTAAATATTCGTGATTTTAGTAGAAATTCTCATTCTTTGGCCTCTCTGACAGTGATAGAAACTTCCCCCTCTTCAGCTTCCAGCACTCCAGAGCTTGTATGTTCATTTAGGAAAGACCCTTTTGAAATGTATGTGTCTGCTCTTTGTGCCATCTGTGTGCTTCCTGGCTCCTCTTGGCTTGGAGTAGACCCGTTTTGCAGTAGGTCTGTTTTGCAGGGCTTAAGAGCAGCATAAAAATTGCAAATCCCTTTTCTCCTCTCTGTGAGTAGAGGTGTTCACAGTTGTCTGGTGAAGCTTCTTCTGGGTGTTCAAATGTTGCAGCTGAGCTCAGGCCCCCATTGCCCTTGATTTTCTTGGAGTGAGCCCTTTTCAAGCTATTGCCAATTGCAGTCAGGTGATCAGGGATGCTCAAAATTCCTAGCCACAGACCTGTACACTTGGAAAATGTTAGGAAATGCTTGGGTTGGAATTTTCTTACACAAGTAATAGAAGGTTCATATTGGTTTTGACAGGGGAAGGATAGAGTGAGCACCATCACCATCAGCCTGATGGATTTAGTGATGCTGGGAGAGAGTGTGCACATCTATCCCTCCCCATCAATCCCACTGCATTTTATGTATTCAGAAAGCCACTAAAACACTGAATATATCCAGTCTGTGTTCCTAGATGGCCTTATAATTTTTCAGAAGTTAATACAGATCAAATCAAGAGTGCCACTGGGGAACTGAAATTGAGCATTTAGCAGCTGACTAAATAAATAAATGTTTTGCTAATCCCAGTAGGTACTTGCCTCTAAACAGCATATTAGTTTGTCCATATTTGCTCTAAATAAACTCATAAATCACAGTTAGCAGGAGCGTATTTTTGTGTATGTATATGAAAGGTATAGATTTCTTTGTATGGGTAAAAAAATCTGTGGCGTTAAGAACATAATTTCTTTAGCAAAATGAATATTGCTTCTTTAAAATGAGTGGATTGGCAGTTTAGAAGGGGCATATTCATGAATATTAACTACCTCGTTTGGAGGAAGAGGAGGTCCTTCAAGGGAGTAGCAGGCTGGTGGCTGCTTAGATTTGTATGTAGAGCTGCAGTCCCACCAAGCCCACTTGTGATGGAGCCAGCATCTACATGGCTGCCCCTGAGTGCCAGAAAATGCCTTCAGGGCACAAAGATGTCTGTGCAATTGGTCTTTACACTGGGAATTTCAGAGGACCAATGTCAGGCCCATTCTGCTCCACCTTGGGCAGGTCCCACTGGGGATGCCAGTCCAAAAACACTATCCAAAGAGAGTCAGAACAGTGAGTTCCTGAGGACAGGAAAAGGGTAATTCCTGGATTTCCAAATCCCTCAGGCTCCATGGCTAACCTGCTATGAGGTTGTCCTTCATTTAATGAAGAATGGCAGGATTTTCCAGTAGTGCTTAGTTTAATGTTCCTATAAAATATACAGCCATGCTTTAAAGTTCCATAGGAATGGTTTCATATCAATCTGTGGGGATTCCAGGCAGGAGCAGATTTTACAGCAGTTTGTCCTCCATCCAAACTCACAGTAAGGATGAGCACTTGTAACTCCTGTTAATCTCTGGTGAAGGATGTGGATTCTCGTGTTTGATTTCTCAGGGCTGGCCTGAGAGCTGTGGGATGGCTCAGTATGTTTTACATTACTTGGTCTGTTTTGGTCACTTGGTCTTCAATGCAATGGACCCCAGGGCTCTCTGTATGCCCTGGTACCACCAGCAGGGTGTCACACTGGGTTTGGGGCTCGGTGAGTACCATGGGCCAATCCATGGGGATGCTACTGGAGCACCCCTGTGTTCCTCTGCAGAGCCATCCCTGCCGTGGTCCTGCGCCAGCAGCCACTCTGGTTTGCCATCATCCTCCAGGTTTGGGAGAGGCTGCCAGTTGGCAGAGGTTGAAATTGCCGAGTTAAGTAATCAAAGATGTCTGACATTTAGAAGTGAAATGTGTTTGCACCTGATCACGTTTCTCTCCAACATTAAGTTGCTGTGTTCTGGAAAGCTGTGGGCTTTGTGCCCACCAGAACAGCAACGTGATAGTCTCAGCAGCAACAGCTAATATCTTGTCTTTCCCTGAGGGGATGCCATAGAAGCCTTGGTCACAAAGTGCTCATTTTTCCCTTCAGGAACCTGCTGGGTCAGGTCTGGTTTTACCTTCCTTTTCCCCCTTGTAAATAGACTTGGGTATTTAATAAGAAATACCATAAAACACAGCGACATTCTGAGGCAGAATAGGGCCGCTTCCCTCTGTGAAATGAATGCCAAGAAAACAAAGGAGAGGCTATTTGTGTGTCACTACCCCTCTCGTGGTCCATGTGCTGCTCAACTCCGTTTCACAAAGGTTGGTTCTGGAATCCCCCCCATACCCCATGGGTCTGCAGTGGTTTCTCTATCATCATCTATGTTGGGTTCAGATCTCCCTGATACGGGGCAGGAGGCCTGTAGCAGTGTCCACCTTCTATGTGTGTTCAGTCCATGCCTGCCATTGAGGTCAGCCTGTCTCTTTCTTCCCCAGCCTGGAGCAGCACATGGTAATCCACACTGAGGAGAGGGAGTACAAGTGTGACCAGTGTCCCAAGGCTTTCAACTGGAAATCCAACCTGATTCGGCACCAAATGTCTCACGACAGTGGGAAACGGTTTGAATGTGAAAACTGTGTTAAGGTACGGTCAGACCATGGTGATGGGGGCAGCTTTGCCTGGGCAAGGGCTCTGGGACCAAGGGAAAGGGGTCTGGAGGACAGGTGACACATTCAGGCATGGTTTGGTGGCCTGGCATGGTGGGTGATGCAGAGTGAGTGGTGTGCCCAGCTAGCATCGCTGTTGGGATATGGAGCTCAGCCTTACCATGAGCAGCTCACCTCAGCCTTTTCCCAGGTATCAGAGGGTCTGCAGGGATGGGGGTTAGCTCTGTGCAGGGCAGATGGTGAGCACAGCACATGTCAGAGGGTGAATGGGCAGCTCAGCACGGTTCAGGTTCCTCAGGAAGTGAATTCCCTGCACACCTCATGCCAGGATCCGTGGTGACAAGCCCCAGAATGCAGCCAGGCTGGCACATGCAGACGCTCCTCTCCCCACACTTTGTTTCGCTCCTCTCACAGCCTTTCCTCTTGCAGGTATTCACTGACCCCAGCAATCTCCAGCGGCACATCCGCTCCCAGCACGTCGGCGCGCGGGCTCACGCCTGCCCGGACTGCGGCAAGACCTTCGCCACCTCGTCTGGCCTCAAACAGCACAAGCACATTCACAGCACTGTCAAACCTTTCATATGTAAGTTGTCACGGCCATCACAGGGCTCTGCCTTGGGCTGTAATTGCACGTATCCTGCGGGGCCCCCCAGTACTCGCTGTCCCTCTGTGAGCAGCCACGGTAATTTTATAGGTCAGAGCACAAGATGAAATTCCGCAGTGATTCCCCCCCCCCCCCCCCCCCCCTTTTTTCCTCCTTTTTTTTTCCATCTCTTTATG
>NDXB01005318.1:232407-289169 GCA_002631895.1 Agapornis roseicollis
CCCCCTTCTCTTTTTTTCCCTGTTTTTTCAGTAAACATTGGTGGCAGTTCCTGACTTTTTGACAAGTTAAAAGCTGCGTCTCGCAGCGGGCCTGGTGATGCCATTTTCTCGTATCTTTTTCTTTCTCTCCTCTTTTTTTTTTTTGGCCTTAATCATTCCTGAATGCTCGTGTTGGTGACATAAATAAAGAGCTGACACAGCTGGATCGAAATGTTGTTCAGGGGTGCCTCAAAGGATTTGGAATAGTCACAGGGACAACGAGGTGTTCTTTAAAAAGTGGGGTTTTTTTCCTTCCTTATTTACTGCATCTTTCATCTGGATAATGCTTGAAAGCCAAATAAATAGCAGATTAACGGTGTCCTTAGCGCTCTCTTTCATGGGTTGTTTCCAATAGGGCATTTTCCCTCGGGAGCCATCCGTCTCCTTCCCCGTCGTTCTCAGGCTTGTGTATTTTTTTAATTGACACAGCACCTATTGGGTTTTGATAACTGTGCAGAAAGGTGGATCGTGTCACAACAAAGCCAGGGAAACTTTAGGGACCACTTCCTGACACTTCAAGCGCTGAACGGGATCTGGGTTTGATTCCAGGCTTTGATGTTTCGGTAGGGAAGCCACTGAACCCACTTCTGCCTTTTTTCCCCATTGGTATAATGGGAACAGTATGCAAGGGTATCCTGGGAGAGTCGTTTCATTAATGTGCTCTGAGATAATCAGATGGGTGTCAGTGGAGGAAGAAAAAATACTCTTATTGCTCATTTTGATGCAATCTTTCACTTGCTGACGGGCACATGAAAGAGATAATTTGAATCTCATAGCATTGCTGCAGCGAGATGAATGATTTCTTCTCATAATCTCCTCACTCTCACCTCATAAGAATTAGGGAGTTGTCAGTCTAGATCAGTGTGTAAAACAACCGGAGACTGATTCTGCCTAGTTCAGATGTGCCAGGTGGAGTCACATGCATGAGTATGGAATCCATTAGCAGCTTCAGGATTCGCTGGAAGTTGTTCCTTCCCATTCAGTGGAAGAAAAGGGTTGTTTTTTTTTTTTTTGGGGGGGGGGGGGTTGTTTGGTTTTTTATGATACTATATTTGTCTTTAAAAAGAACCACAAACCTGTAACTTTATAGCTGCAGAACACAGGACAGCAAGAGAGGACATCACTAAATCATTGTAGAGCTGGAGACTTAACAAAATGTTCCAGTTTTCCCTGGTTTACAGTGATGATGTGAGCTCTCACAGCTATAGCACTTTTCTTCAGGGAATTCTGTCCAGTCTTGGATGTATTTAGCAACTCTTCCTGGGGTGGAAAATGGAAGAGAAGAACCCGATTCCCTTGAAAGACTTTGCTTTTGTTATCCTTGGTCTTCTTACTAAGTTTTGCCATGTAGGAGCAGTGTAACTTCTATTTGATAGTACACTAAATACTAAATACACTAAAAATAACACAAACACTACAAACACAGTGGTGAGCCAGTGCAAACTGTTACAAGTGCTCACAGTTGTGATACAATCTGCTTCAACGGATTAGCCACTGATTATCTGTGGCTGTGTGTATCTTCTGAACCGTGGTTTGGCACATGGCAAGGGAGGTGGTTAAACTTAGAAAGGGGGGATTTTGTTCTGGGAAGAGCAAATATACAAACATCTTTAAAAGAAATCCTAAACATGAATCCTAAAGATGGAGAGAAAGAAATATAGGGAAAGTCGTGCTTGCGTGTAGCTGTCAGTAATAGCTGGGAGGGAAGAAGGAGGGAGGAAATGAAAAGGGAAAGAAGGAAGGAGGAAGGAAAGACCACTTCATCGTGGAGCCGGAGGATGAGTTGTTGGGAGAACTGGCATTTGCTTGCCCAGCTCCCAGCAATGCACTCTCCCTCTCTGTGTCTCAGTTCCCACGTTTACAGAGTGGTGATAGCAGCAGTTCCCTGGTGAAAGAAGTGTGTTAATTCACTAAGAGGCAGGGTTTATTCCTATGTTGAAGGAGGGATCAGATAATAAAATATTACAGCGTTTTGATGTAGAGAACAGTTTGGGTGGGAGTTTTTTCTTCCTTTGCCCTTGTCCTTCCCCACCAGCCAAGCCTGCAGGTGAAAGGGGTCATAAACATGCACATTTTGAAAGCTTGGTATTTGCAGGTCGTTAAAGAGAACGCTGATGTTGCCTTAACTTAGCACTGCCAGGGTGTCCAGTAACTCAGTGAGTACAAAATCTCACCCTGCTTCTCACTGAACCGAGGCCTGGCTGGCAAAGTATTTATAGAACATCCCTGCGGAGTGGTTACTTACTCTTAGTGCCGTTAAAGAAAGGGTAGGTTTGATCAAATGTGGCAAAGTCATTCCCCCTTCAGCCTTCAGTGCTTCCTGCCATGCCAGGACTACAGGGAAAGCGACTAGCTCATGGAAATAGATATTATTATAATGCATTATTACCTTTGTTGAAAATCCCCACTCAGATTTCTATAGGGTTGTTCCTGGAGAGATCCTTTGGGAAGGCAGTTTGTCCAGAGGGAATGGTGGTGGTAGGGCTGGGCTGGCAGGTGGGTGAGGGCTGGGGATTGGATGCAGCGTTGCTTTTGCATCCTTGTCCAGGCTTCCCGGAGCTGCCTCTTTACCTGTAGCAAAGATCACAGCCCAGTGAGGCTGAGTCCTGGATAAACCCTCAGAGAGGGAGGCACATTTCCATGTCCCTGTAAATGGAAGAGACCAGATGGCCTCATCAGCCTGATTTTATCTGGGGAGAGGCAAGCAGAACAGCTAAATGATGGGATGACTTACCAGGAGAAATGTTGAGGCAGGTTTCCCAAGGTCTGGTCCATGTATAACCTGCTGGTTATCTCTTCTGTCCTTAAGGATGTGAGATTCCAGGGCAGGGTGGAAGGGGTGGGTGATGCTGGGAATCTCCTGCCGAGATCCCGCCATGTCCTGTTAATTTCATATGGCTTTTGTTGTTGGTTTCTGTTGACACTTTAGGTGAGGTCTGTCACAAATCCTACACACAGTTCTCCAACCTGTGCCGGCACAAGCGGATGCACGCGGACTGTCGCACCCAGATCAAGTGCAAGGACTGCGGCCAGATGTTCAGCACTACCTCCTCCCTCAACAAGCACCGGCGCTTCTGCGAGGGCAAGAACCATTACAACCCTGGGGGCATTTTTGCCCCTGGCCTGCCCCTCACACCCACTTCCATGATGGACAAATCCAAGCCCTCTCCCAACCTCAACCATGCTAGCCTGGGGTTTAATGATTATTTTCCATCCCGCCCGCACCCGGGGGGTCTTCCATTCTCACCTGCCCCCCCAGCATTCCCTGCCCTCACGCCAGGATTCCCAGGGATTTTCCCACCCTCTCTGTACCCAAGGCCCCCCTTGTTGCCACCCACACAACTGCTCAAAAGTCCCCTCAACCACACTCCGGACGCAAAGCTCCCGAGCCCCCTCGGGAACCCAGCACTTCCTCTGATCTCCGCAGTGAGCAACAGCAACCAGGCCACTTCCGGAGAGGAGAAATGTGAAAGCAGCCTGGAAACCTCCTACCTGGAGAAGCTAAAGGCCAGGAACAGTGACATGTCTGACGGCAGTGACTTTGAGGATGTCAACACAACCACAGGCACAGATCTGGACACCACTACTGGCACTGGTTCTGACCTGGACAGTGATGCAGAGAGTGACAGGGACAAAACGAAAGATAAGAGCAAACAGATGGAGAGCAAGCCAGATTTTGTCAGCAGCTCTGTGTCTGCAAGTTCCACCAACAACACGAGTGAGATCCCTCTCTTCTATTCTCAGCATTCCTTCTTTCCTCCCCCCGAAGAGCACTTGCTGCCTACCACGGGGGCAGCCAATGACTCTATTAAAGCTATCGCCTCCATTGCAGAGAAGTATTTTGGGCCTGGCTTTATGGGGATGCAGGAGAAAAAGATGGGTTCGCTCCCGTATCATTCCATGTTCCCTTTTCAGTTCCTCCCCAACTTCCCTCATTCCCTCTATCCTTTCACGGAGCGGACCCTCAATCACAACTTGCTGGTCAAGGCAGAACCAAAGTCACCCAGGGACCTCCACAAAGTCGGCAGCACCAGCTCAGAGTCACCCTTCGATCTCACCACAAAGCCAAAAGAGATTAAGCCAATCTTGCCGCCACCGAAGGTCCTGCCAGCCCCATCCTCAGGGGAGGAGCAGCCGCTGGATCTGAGCATCGGCAACCGCATCCGAGCCAGTCAGAACGGAGGCAGAGAGCCACGGAAAAACCACATCTATGGGGAAAGGAAGCTATTGGCAAGTGAAGTCTTACCCAAGATTTCCCAGTCTCAACTGCCTCAGCAGCCATCCCTGCATTATGCTAAGCCATCACCCTTTTTCATGGACCCCATCTACAGGTATTAACATACCCTGCCTTAAGCGTTTCCTCTAACGGGCTGGTTTTCTAGCTGTCAGCACCACTTGAGGCAGGTCAGGAATTAGGTTGGTCAGAAGGAGCAGTGAAGGTCTGCTCCAGTTGATTGTACTTCTCCTTTGTCACAGCACTTTGAATTCTCTGAATCAGAAGGGCTGCATAATGGTGAGGAGTGCTCCTGATCAGTGTGTACTGAGCACATCCTTATTTTGATAACAAAGAAACTTGACCTATTTAAGGACTCTCCCACGAGCCAACGCTAAGATGGCACTTCTGCTGGAGAGATTCCAGAGGTTTGATTCGATAAGAATGCAGAGTTCAGCTGCCTCCGAGCCCGGGCTCGCATGGCTTGGGAATGAGTCAGGAGTCCTGGGAGCCTGGAAATGCAGCTCTCCCACTGCCTTACTTGATGTCCTTTGTGAGCTGTTTCACCTTTCTTCCTCCTCACCCCCCTTTTTCTCTCTCATTCCTGTTCTTAGAGTTTTCCAGTTCATAGGAACTGCTGCTGTGGACCAGCCTTCTGAAGAGTTTCTAGGTCTGGGGTAACATGTGCTGTGTAAACATATAGTAGCATGTTATTACCTGCATCCCTTCCATATCACTGCTTGCAGACTCAATCTTTCTTAGAAGATAACAAGGGGTTTCAAGTTCCACTTGAAGCTGCTGGGTTTTGAGGAAGGCCCCATCTATTAGGTCATGCCTAGAATAAGCTGAGCATGGAAGGCATGCGCAGAACAGATGGGATGAAGTTACCCAACTGCCAGTTCAGCTTCCAGAAGGAATGAATTCAGAAGAAGGTGTAAAGGGAAGACTTGAGCCTTCTGTTGGTTCAGTGCTTTTTATAAAACCTGTGTCTAAAGGAAAATTGTTTTAAATTAGATGCGTTTAAACTTTACAGTGAAGGTACCAGCAAGTTTGTTTATTACCCCTCCAGGCCCTGGCACTACCTTGGTTATCCTTCTGCTACAGATGAGCTGTGTTTGTCACACAGCAAAAACCATTTGCTGCTTCTTAGCAAAGTCCACTGAGAAGAGGTACCCTGAGTTAGTTTGGTTTGGATATTAACATGGCAATTAATTCTCCCTTAGGCTGGGATGCATCGTAACATACTTTTTGGTGCATGGGTTTGGCCTGGCGGGCTCCTGGATTCAGTGTCTGTAACTGCACAAGCAGTTCCTGGAAGGGGATGGTTTGTGTTGATTACTCAGGCTAAATATGAGTGTTGCAGGGGTGCCTTGCAGTAACCCAGCTATGGAAGGGTCATGGATGCACACAGGAGCTGCTGGAAATCCTCATAGCCACCGCAGTACGATGGTGTCAGCACTGGGGTGGTTCACTTGACAAAGGACCACGAACAACAGCGGGTGGCATGGCCTTCCCCGGGCTGGAGCAGGAGAACAGCACCTATGTCACCACCAAGCTGCATTGTACGGCTGATAACTGGGGGAAAAAATGATGTCAGTGTCTAGGCAGGCCAAGGAACTGTCAGCTGGGATGAGGATTAGGGAGCCCTCATTGCTTGCTATTAGGAACGCGTCTCTCGCTGTGCCAGACTCGCAGGGTTGATGCCGTGTTGCTCGCTCACACATTTGCCATCTGTGATGGAAACGCTGCATCACAGCCCGGGACATGTCGCGCATTCTGTCCAGGACCACCGCGGTCATCTCCTCCTGGAGACATCAGGGATGATGTAAACAGCCCCGCGTTTATTTTTGTACTTTGGGGAGCGAAATAAATGGGATGGAAAGGCAAAAGCTTCGCGTTACTGCAGGGTCCTGCCACCTCTGGGCGTTCTCAGTAGGAACGTTAAAATAACATGGGTTGGAAAAGCCGTTGCCAATTAAAATAGCAGCCTCGGGAAAACCGTAAAGGTCCAGAAGACAGATGGAAGTGAAGGATGGGGGCATCATTTGGTGCATTCCACGGGATGCATATAGTTTTAGTAATACATTAAAATAGAAAGTCAGCAGTGGAGTTGCTTGTGAATCAGACTCCTGATGTCATGAGCTAAACAGCAGAGCTTCCAAGTCCCAGCTTGAAAAATATGGAAATATTTTGTTTCTAAACTTCTCTTTATCAGACTCTCTCACATCATTTGGCTCCTTCATTTTTCTCCCAAAGGCCACTTAAATCCTTGACATTTTCTCCTGGTGATATAATTTAATGCAGCCAGACAGCCTGAAATCTGTGCAGTTTTTAGCTCGGCCTCGTTAAGGTGACGTTCTCAGGCACTGGGCTGAAAAGATCAGCTTAATCCTCCGGTGGCTATGGAATTCTGCTCTGACGGGGAAGGCTTTGCGTGGGTTGTGTGCTCCTTGCCTGACACCAGGAGATGGGAAAGCTGCCTGAAACGCTGTCATTCACTAAGGTTGGAGGTTTATGGTCCACCCGGGGCTGGGGCATCCCCTGGGAATCGAGCTGGTTCCAGAGGGTAAATCTCTGCTTGGGACATTTGCTCTTTCACCTTGTGTCAGGGAGAAACTTTGGTTTACAGATGCTTGAACTCACTCATACCTCCCAAAGCACGGTAGTTGTGACTGCGTTTCAGATCCAGCTCTTCTCTTGCCTTCTACCCAAGGAAAATTAAATGCAGATTAAATACAGCTCACTAAATAGCACTCAGCAGGACTCTTCTTTTAAACTCTTTGGTAATTTGATCCACACACCAATCAGCTGAAATGCAGCAAAATAATTTGTTCTCATTTATGCCGGACTAACGTAGTTAAAATCACTCTTCCTATTGGATTTCTGCTGGTTGAGCTGAGGTAGACTCTGCTCCAGTGATTTAAAGATGCAGCTGCATTTGGTGGAGTTACGTTCATAACACTTTGTTCTCATGGAGGAGATTCCAGTTTCTTCTTTTGGTGATTCCACAGCCCGGGTTCCCCACAGCACAATAGTTTGTGAAAGCAAAGCCAAAATGAGGAACCTGCCTTTAGGAGCATTTCTCCATAGTAAGGTGCTTAAGCATGGAATGTTTGCACATGGAGCCATCAGAAGAACTCAGGTTCTCAAGTGGCTTCAGAAATCTCCCACTGCTTCCTGCTTTCCTAAATGGTTGTCCACGTCTGCTCAGAGAAACTCACTGCAAATGATCTCTCAGCTGCAAGGGAGGAAATGGATATGAAACACCTGATGATTTCAGCACACCCGGGGCTGTGAAGCTCAGCCCCGTGTTAACTCTTAACATAAAGACCAATTCTCAAAGACCAGGCAGGGGCTGCTGCTGTGGACTCCAGAGCTTGTCCCGCTTAAACACTGCTTTTGCTGTAAATGTGGGGTTTTTACATGACATTCCATAAGAGTAGAGGCTTATAAACCACTGCAGCAGAGGCATTAGTCCTCACATAGAAGGAGCACAATATTTTCTTGGTTGTCACTCTGACAGCTAAGCAAACACTGCCCAAAGGAGGGGATCCATTTTTGTGTCATTTCCAGTGCTTTTTATGAGGTAACCTGTGGGTCATCATTTGGACTGTCCAGTAAGAAGGGGAAGACATTTGTGTCAATAGGAGATCAGCCTTTTGTATGTCATTTAAACACCTCTGCAAGTGGTTTGGCTGATTCTTTGCTGCCTGTGAGGTATGTAACCCTCTGTGTTGTTGTCCAGCAGGGTGGAGAAGCGGAAGGTGACAGACCCTGTGGGTGCCCTAAAGGAGAAGTACCTGCGACCCTCCCCGCTGCTTTTTCACCCCCAGGTAAAGGCAGTAACATTACAATGTGGTGCTGGTTGAATGCTAAAGAATTGGAGATGGAGCTGGTGCAAACATGTCATTGGATCAGGCCCTTCCTCATCCAAAGGCCTGACTGGAAGCTCCTCCTGTTCTACTTTACTTTTAATTTCCTGCCTGCTTTGAGGAGGATGGTAGATGTGCCTTGCTGTTTCTTTTGCATTAACAGAAGAACAGGGATGAGGTCTGGACAGCTTGTATAGTCTGCTAAACTCCCCTTTCACATGCCGCAATGCCTATGTCATTTTCCCATTGGGAGCACCTGGTGCAGTCATTTGCAGTAGTGCAAAGTGGAGAAGGACTGCTCAGCACCAGGCAGTAGCATTTTACACCTGCCTGCAGTTCCCTTACACCATCGAGAAGGTATAGAATTGCAGGGTAGCATAGAACTGGGGCTCTGTCCTGCCTGCTCCTAAAGGTGATGGATGGGTCACTCAATGGAGAACTCATGTTCTCTCCTTCCTGCACAGCTGCTCTAGTCTCTGTTCTCTGACAGCTCATGGATATTTGTTCCCTCTGCATCTCCTTTGGGTCTGAGTCACTGCTGAGTGATGGGAAATGCTGCTGGACAGCTTTCCCATTGGACAGTGGGCCAGGAATGCCACCCCATCACTCCACCAGGCCTTTAGCCACAGTGTTTGAATGGCACAACTAAGGCCAGTGCAACCAAGGCTGTTCATGAGAATCACTCCACTTTACAAACCCACTTGTCTTAAGAGCCATAGCTAAACTCTCCAAGTTTAGAAGTGATGCTTGCTGCTCTTTATCCTTTAGGGTTCCCTGCTCCATAACAGTAACGGAGCAAACTGTGCCATACGCTGCCCTACACTGTCCCCAGTGTGATGGTTACCAGCGATCCTCCATCTCTCCTGCCACAAACACATGCAGGGAGCTGGGCTCTGTGGTCGTTATTGTGCTCTCCTTTATATTCACATGCGTTGTTTTCCTCTGATACTGTTTCCCACCTTAGATAAATAACTTGCAGGTTTGTGAAAGCTGGGTCCTGGTTGCTTTCACAGCTAAACTTAGTTCCCTCATTGTTTCGCATCAGCCTCAGAGTTTGGTTAATAACTTCCCCCGATTTTTCCTTCGTAGAGGCTGGATAATGGTGACAGGCTGGCCAGGAACATCCTGTGTTTGTCTGAGTTAGAATAGTGGGGATATCTGCCTGTAAAGAATCTGATAGCAGGGAGGAGCCTGTGTGGCAAAGCAACCCAACAAGACGATGAGAAACGTACGGGCCCTGAGTGGGAGCAAGCATTGGGTGGAAGGTGATTAACATTGTTCCTGAGATCCTGACCACGTCCTCTTCCCATGGCAGTGAAAAGATGTGGAAGGTCTGGTTATCTCTAATAGCTTATCACGCAGAATAGCCTAAAATTTACAATCACTCAAGCCCAAAGCTTCCTGATAACTCAGCTTTCATAGAGTGGGTGGCTGTGTAAAGATCACTGATCTAGGGAGCTGCTGTTTCCATGCTGTGTAGTCAATCAGGTATTTCTAATAGGGTTTGTTCAAGAACATGGCAGGGGGGTGGAGGGTTTACCGGATCCCTATCCAGTATTATCCTTTGGAAGTCATATTTTCAGGGAATCCTGCTCCTGTCTTCATTAAGAGCAGCGTTCACGTACGGGGTCAGTTAGGGGCACCCTCTACGTGCGTTTCTCTGAACATGAGTCTGATCTCAGCCTTTTCTTCTGTGAATAATTCCCTAGCTCTCATGGAGGGCCCTGGGTGGGATGTGATCATGCCAAAAGATGTAATAAAGGCTGAGCATTCAGCATTCAGAAGATGCTTTCTCTCCCAAAATGAATTTCAGGCCACTTTTCTTTCTTAGCCAGTCATTGACAGTGGTTCCTCTGCTCTGATGGGAGTTCTTCTCCCATTGTCTCTTATAAATGAACAATGTAAAGAAATGGTGGAACTTTCTGAGAGCTTAATGGAAAAACCTTTTCTCACCTGTTAAGTTTTCTTTTCTTCTCCCCTTCTTTTTTATTATAACCAGGCAGTTGTTCCCTAAATAGCAAAGTGCCTTTGCCACTGGAGAGGCTACGGCCGGGGCTTAGCATTTTAAAACAAGCCTACGGCTATCAAGCCAGCAAACATCTCTGACTAAGTGCCTAAAGAACAGGGCACAACAAAAGATAGCTCCAGGTACTCCGGCAAAGGGCTGAGTGGCACAGCTCTGAAAGATCCGGATAGCATTTTAACATGATGGTTTTGTTACATGACTGGCAGCTGGGGCAGAGCTTTTGCTGTAAATGATCAAGGAACCTTTTCAAGTGGCTGGCGCTAAGTATTACTTACTATTTATCATGGGCTGGGAGCCTCCAACTAAGGGGCCGTGGATCTATTATCAGGAAATGGGTTTTACTACTCCTCTTTTTTACAGCTTATGAATGGTTGTCAGCCTTCCACAATGTAGGCTTGGGTGATTAAGACAACTTTTTTTTTATGGTCGTACATTTTAAACAATATCTTGGCTCTTTTCCTTGCCCCCCCGAGCCCAGTTTAATAAAGTGTAAACGTGCAAAAGGTCAGCCCTTCCTGTACAATAGAGCATCTAGTTTTGATCTATGGCTTCCTACTGCCTTCCGCTCGCTCCGTGCTCAGGCTGACTCCACTCAGGCTCCCGGCTGTCCCGCTGATGTCATGGGCAGGGAGGAGGCAGCTTTATTGCTGCCTTGTTTGCTTGATCCCTGTTTTCTGCTTGGTGTCTTGGAAGTGCTCTCAAGAGTGCATAAAAGTGAGCGGTGGAGCTGTCGGCGGAGTTCTCCGAGTTGCATTTCTCTCTTAGATTTGGATTTCCTGTTTTGCTTTCAGGAAGGTTCAAGTGGGTTTCTTGAGGCAGGAGGTTTGTGCATGTTCTCTGCTTTTACTTTTTTTTTTGCACACACAACTTTTTTTTGTCCTTCTTTGCTCGCCCCTTCTCCCCTCTCTCCATGTTTTTCCCTTTCTCCCTCTTTTTGCAGTGGTATTTTATCCAGTGTTTATGTGAGAACGTGGCTGTTGCCGAGTCATAGAATCACAGATTAGTTTGGGTTGAAAGGACCTTAAACCTCCTCCAGCTCCAACCCCTGCCACGGGTAGGGACCCGTTCCACTGGAGCAGCTTGCTCCAAGCACCTGTGTCCAACCTGGCCTTGAGCATTGCCAGGGATGGCACGAGTCTCTAGGCCTGCGTGCCTACACCTCCCATCTGGACATTGATGTGTTGGTTGTGCTCCTCCAAACCATAACTCATCCAGCCCCAGCTCACATAGAGTATTTTGGCTGGAACTGCACTCCAGGAAGCTCAGCCATCTCCCCCCCACCCTTCCATCACCTTTGCTGCCTTCTGAACCTTTCTTACATGTAATGAAGATGCTGGCCCCTTTGCTAGGCAAACTCTCCATGGACTTGCTTCATCCTGAGCCTGATCTTAACAACTTCTCTTCACCCCTCCAGCCTCAGCCTCTCCCCTGTCCCAGCTCCCTGATCACCCATTCCTCTGTGCCCCCTTCCACTCTGCTTTGACCAGAATTCTTCTGCCCAGAACTTCTCTGTCCTCTCTGACCCGTTGCTGCCTGCTGACCTGCCTGCCTGCAGCTCACTGCTGCTTCCCTGTGAGCCCAGCAAAAGCAGCAGCAGGCTTTGACCAGCACACTGGTGCTGAAAGATGTTTTATGCACTTACATTGTTTTCCTGTGGATCTTTATGACATGAGACCTTGCCTTGTCTTTGCAGATGTCAGCCATAGAAACAATGACAGAGAAACTGGAGAGTTTTGCAGCCATGAAGGCAGACACTGGCACCTCCCTGCAGCCCCTTCCACATCACCCCTTCAACTTCCGATCTCCACCTCCCACGTTATCGGATCCCATCCTGCGCAAGGGCAAGGAGCGTTACACCTGCAGGTAAGGGCCCGGGCACCCCAAAGAGGACAGGCCGTGCCTGCAGCACCTCACAGCATCCCAGGGAGAACATCACCCAGCTGGAGCATCAGACAGCAGCGTGCAGCGGAGCAACCCCACATAGACATCTCTGCTGTCTTGGCAGGGGTGGGAGTTAAAACAAGAAGCAGCAGAATTAGAACAGAGCATTCTGATGACTAACTCCCTCTGAAAGAGCTTGTTTTGTCTGGTAGAAAATCAGCATCCTCTGTTTTCTTTGTGATTTTTAATAACCTTGAGAGCAGATCTGGAGATTCTCAAGCAAACAGGATCCTCCAAGCTGAGTTTCTTGTAACAGATGCCGTGATTTCCAGTGCAAGTGCAATCACAGCTATGTCCAGTCTCAGGCAAAACATTGGTATTTTACAAATGGCATACAGTAAACAGCTTTTTCCAGCACAGGTGTGGCTACAGAAGTACTTAGGTACTCATTGCAGCTCTAAAAGCTTGTATGAGAGCAGATCACTAGGGAATAAAAACCTCTGTCAGTTTATGCAGTTTTACCTGCAGCTACTGGAGGTTCTTGTGGTGGCTGCCACTGCGTTTGTCCTGGGTGCAGTAATGGGTGTGTGTTTTGTTTGATGTGTCTTTTAGTTTCATTTGCCACAACAGCTGTGGGCTCAGTTGTCAGCTGAATATTGAGGTTTCTACCTAAAAGAGGGACTAAACTTAGTTTAGTTATGCACTCACAAGTCCACATTTGGATATTTGTTGCTGAGGGACACTCACAGTAACTGTTCATGTTCAGGACATCTGAAGGTACTGAATGTCTTGTGTTCCTTCTACAGCAGTAAGCATCAGGTTTCATGGTCACTGAATGTAACCCTTCATCCTTAGTATTTTATTTCCCAGTGAATTCTTTTATTTATACCTCCCTTCCTTTTACTGTGAATCAGATTTATTGGGGAACACCGCTCCTTCTATGATTTCATTTCCTATTGCTGCATTTCCTTATTCCAAGCAGGCTGTGAGACTCACAGGAATATCTCCTGATAACAGTAACACAGTTCTGCAGCATTTATCTACAAGGAAATCCTGTGAATTCCAGGAAGGATGATCAAGTCCGTTCCATATGATGGACAGCTAAACAGGGCAGCAGAGGAGATCTATGAAAATCTCCAGTGCAGTATGATTAGGTAGTGATTAATCACTCTTTATCTTAATGTAGGAACGAGGTAGCATCAAACGCTCTTTCTGAGTGACTGTTTAAACCAAGCAGGAGGTGCTTTCACACAACACACAGTTCAGCAGAGGACCTTGCTGCTGTAGGAGGTGGTGGATGTCCAAAGCTTATGTGCATTCAGACAGCTTTTAGAAAAACAGGTGGAAGAAACTCAGGGTACCAAACACAAATACTCGGCCTTATGCTCAGGAGGATCTCCAGTTCAATGGAAGCTGGGCAAATGCATTGGGGATGGGTCACTAGAATCTTGCTGTGTTCCTATGCACATGCCCAAGTCTCCACGGTCAGCTGCTAAGTCAGGCAGCATTTGGGGACGTGCTGGGTGTTCGGGTAGGGTTTTTCTTTTTCCTGCCCTTCCCCTGTGTCCTGTTGCTCTGTCCCTCTGGAGATGGGTCACACACACTGTGAATCCCATTGCTCTGGAGTGGGCATCACTCGGGTAGTTTCGACCTCCAGGTCTTCCTCACTCAGAACATGGGTTCCTGGAGCTATTCCTGCATAAAGGGGTTTTCTGATTGTGAGCAAGGGGCCGGTGGTGGCTGGTGATGGGTGTTTGCAGTGCTGTGGTGCACAGGACGCTGGGCACTGATGGTGCTTTGGCTTTCCCCCTCCAGGTACTGTGGGAAGATCTTCCCACGCTCAGCAAACCTGACCAGGCATCTGCGGACACACACTGGAGAACAGCCCTACAGGTGAGGCTACCCCCAGACAAAGCCCCTTTCCCAATACACTCCTCATTCACCACCATGCTGTTTTTATTCCTTTCTGTAAAGCTGTGCCAACATAATTCCACGGTCCTGTAGCATTACATATAATGATTCATAGGATTGTATATTATGTGTACCAGCCAAAAATAATCCGGCTTGGCAGCTTGAAGATAGACACTTAACTTATATTTAGATGTATGCTGGCAAATGAGTGGTCTGATTTGCAGTGTTGTTCAACACTCACGTTAACCATTCATCTCAAGGACAGCTGAAGGTGCTGAATGTCTCTGAAAATCGGGCTGTTTTGAAGGGCTTGCCAGTAAGCTCACTGCTGCGTCTGGCTTGGTTGCTTTTTTCTTTTCCTAATGCATATTTAGAGGTGCCTGGAGTAGTGGATCAAAACCCCAAAAGAAAAGCCCTGTAGTGTGTCCACTTTAAAACCTAAGTTAGGGAACATCCTGCCTTAAATCACATAAACAGAGTGATGAGACGGGGGGAATCCACATGGTGTATTCCCTCTTTGGAGGGCAGAAGGCTGAGCTCTTTTCTGCTGGTTGTGGACAGGGCAGGCTGGGTTTTACAGTTCACTTTGCATTGAGTCTGTGCAAAAGGGCACATTGTGAAACCAGGCACCTCCTTCCCAGGGCAGCACCCTGTGTGCGGGCAGGACCCGCCTGGGCACGCACCAGGGGTGCTGCTCTTAATGGGACTCCTGGGCCGGTGAGCCTGGGAAATGGGAATAAAACTCATGAGGAAATGCAGGTAAGTTTGTGTGTGTGTAGGTGTATGAGGGAATGTTTCTCCTGCAAGACCAAGTGGGAATTTCCACCCCCCTGTATTCCTCCTCGTATTTTGCAGTCACTGTCAAAAAACATTGTCAAAAAATATTCTTTAATAGCTGCATACATGAGCAAAACCGAGCTAGTGATGGATTGAGAGCCTGCTGGAAATCAAGCATTGTGTTTTCCGTGATAGGAGTGCTTCCCGCGTTGTCAAACACCAGTAACAATTCAGACTTCTGGGTCGGTAAGACTATGATATTCCCGTACACAGACGTTCACAACAAATCTAACACAATAGTTACTACATAAAGCAAAACACAAATTCATGAGCAGCAAACAGCCAAGTGCTCAAATCCATCACAGTTTCATGCTTAGTTTAAGTTAAGAAGTTACTTCTCCCACATTGTAATCCCTGGTATGGAGAGAGCCCATTTTTTTTTTCAATGCAGAGTCATACAGAATCCTGAGCGCAGACATGAGGTAAATTAAAAACAAAAAGCCCCTCTCCAAGCAGACATATATTTTGGAACCAGTCCCCGTTCTGATTTTCTCAGTTGTGTTATTTGATAGGCCTTGAATGAACGCTGTGTATTCACTGCACACCCCTGTCTGACTAAAATGCTCGCTCCCGATTATTCAGAGATTGTTAGTTCAGTTTTCTTCCAAAAAAGGAGACTTGCAACTTAACAAAGGTTAGGAAAATAAAGATTTATTTGATCTGGTCTTGTCCCAGAAAATGGCCTGTGTGGGTTTTTGTAAGAGAGGTTTGACTTCTGGACAATGTTGCATTCTAATGGCACTCCTGAGAGTTAGGGCTGTGCTTACAGAGGAGCTCAATTATCATTGATTTTCTCTTGCTCTCAGAGAACTGAGATTTCCAACTTCGGCAGCAGGAATTGTTTTGAGAGCTTGTTTTTGAAGTGACAACTTGACGCAGGTAAAAGGAGGTGCTGACTTCTCAGTGGTGCACTGATGTCTGTCTTCTGACTTGTGATGAGTTCAGTGGTTTTGTTTCCTTTTGACTCTGCAGTGTTAGATATTCACCTCAATGCAAATTAAAATGTACTCAAAGCTGACACAAACTGACCAGGTGTCCAAGCATAGATAGGAAACACGGAGGCCAGAAGAGAAGGTGCTTTGGGTTTGATTCCTGGTTGTTGGTGAAAAGTGATGTGTTTTTTACCCTGTCACTGAAACTTCCCAGGAGTCTATTTAATGTGTAAAGAAGGAATTAATAGCACATGAGCAATAAGGAGGCAAATGAATTCTCTTTGGAAATGGGAAGTGCTGTGTGTTTTTGGAAGAGTAAGAAATACTCGGTAATGCACTGCCTAAAATCATCTAACATGGAGTAGTGTGTATTTCAGTCCCCAGTGCCAAAAAGGGCTGTCAGACCTACCTGTTTCTTTCAGAGAAAGGCAAAATAAGCTGGGCCTGTAAAATCATGTCAGACTTACCTGGAAGCTCAGGTCATAAACCCAGGGCTTTGCTGTCATCTGAGCTCACCAGCACAAGCAGAAGAGGCTGGTTTTCGTGGTGTTCTGTATGCTCAGAGCACAGGAAGGTCAGGGTGTGCTGCAGTTGTGGCCTTGCCTCTTTGGTTTTGTTTTCATTCTCTGGACTCGCAGAATCACATAAACTACATAAACCCCAGGCTGGGAACAGCTAAAAGCTGTTTGATTCAGCAGGACTTGTATTTTCTTCTTTCAAATGCCCATTCCCTCCAGGATGCCATCTAATTGATTCTTGAATTACCCCCAGTCCTGAAGGCTGCGCGACTGCGATCCCTCTATAAAGATGTGCTTCCTGACAGCTGGTTTGAATTTGTTTTTCTTTCATTTCCTTTTCAGCCCCCGTGTCCTGTTATCTGCAGTAAGCAACTGGAGCTGACATCTCCCATGTCATTTAAGATGCTTCACAGTTCAATGAGCATCTCTTCTTTCTCAGTTTCTTTTTTATTACATAGCTTAAATTCATCCCTGCTATAAAAGCGCTCAAGATGAAGGTGTTCCTCAGTAGGTGTCCACGTGTTTTATGCTTTGTTACTGCACTTCTGTCTTTGCAGCTCACATGCATCATCAAGTAAGTGTTCATTTTGCAAGTGCTGCCGTGCTATTGGAACTTCACAAAGCACCGTATCCCATGCTGCACTGTCACATCTGGCGTGGTACCAAACTGCTGCAGCCAGGCAGCAGTTAGCTCCATTCCTCATTTTGAGGTTTTGCTGGGCTTTGCTGCCTGATTTTCCCCAGGTACCTGAGCTCCCTGGAGCTCTGAGGGTCATCTGCCATTCTTCAGAGCTTCGGCTCATTCCCAGCCTTCATTCACTTCCACTTGTATTGTTTTAGCCTGTTGGTGAGTTACTTTAAGCTGATAAGGACGAACCTTTAGGAGCATTTTGTCAGTGTGTTTACAAAGTAAATACTGCTGCTTTTGAGTTTTATTCTTCTCCTGGCTCTGTATTCACCTCTTCTCAGATTTTAAGTTGGTTCCCTCTGCCTGGATCATTTATTTAGATTAAAACCAGCAGAGATCCAAGTACCAACCCCTCTGGGGCCACAAATAACACAAGGCCGTCTCCCTCATCCCTTTGCTTTCAGACATCAGCTATTGCTCCTTTCGAATGCCCCTCTGTTTCCTATTTTTGTAACAAGCTCTTTATCCTCTCTCCGTACCCTACCCTGGATCCACATAGCTCATAGCAAGGACCTGTCAAAGGGGACTTTTCAAAGACTTCCTGAACGTCTAAATAAATGGACATGCAGGAGGCCAGCTCGCTCTTGCCGTGCGCATGCAAGAGCTCCCTTTGAAGTCACAGGGACTACTCCTGTGAGTAATGGAGGCAAGACCCAACCCAGCAAACACAAGTGAGGGGGGGTTTTGCTTTGATGGACATCGAGGTGTTGGGGACAGGCAGGGAGCACAACACAAAGGCAAGTATGGGGGCTACTGGTGATGTGCTGGTAGAGCCACACTGGGCAAAACCACCTATGGGAGTCCTGGGAATAGCAGGGATACTGGAGAGTTGGCTGGTTTGGACGCTTCAGTCTTCTAAAGTGCTGAAGAGTAGAAGCTGCCAAAGCCTGGCAGCCTCTGAAAGAGGAGTCAGCAGTGGCTGGTGGGCAGGAGGAGAGTAAGAGCTGCAAACCCATGAGTGTTTAGCTCTCTGTCTGTGCTTGTCCTTGCTGATGTTCAAATAGCATCTTGTTTTTTTTCGTTGCTCAATTCATTTTCTTTCTAAAAATGACAAAACCTTTTGAAGTCTGAGAAAAGTGTGATTTCAAAAGAGATTTTGCTTTCTTGCAAGGTTAAGCAGAGTAAAGATTCATTACTTGTAATGTCTGTTCCTGTTGGTGATCTAGTAGAGAGGTGGGCACGGAATCCATAAACAGGCAGTGAGGGAGAGCGTTTCATAAATGTATCTCTGCAATTTAAAACCAAAAATACCCATTTATTATTAGAGAGCAAATAAAAATCACGGCTATGGCACATCTGGAAGTCTGTGTGTTTCACAGCATAGATGGTTCTACCCTCGCATCTCCTTTGTGCAGTTGAACCTGTTGTGTGTGTAGGAAGCAGAGCTATGTCCTGGGTGTTGGGGCAAATCCAGGTTTGTACTTGCATGACACAGGCCCAAGGTGAGCTCTGTGTGCCCACTTCATACAGTGAACTGATGGCATTCCCAAAATGAGCACGAATGCCCCAACATCTTCATGCCTTATCAAGTAGGAGCTCAGCTCAGTGGGATGGACTTGGCTCTTGGTTCCAGCAGCGCAGAGCAGTTCTAAAGCAAGTGGGTTTATTCTGGAATTAGAAGGGCTTAAGAACTGTTTTCATTTTGTCCTCAGAGTGCCCAGGATTTACAGAGGTTTGTAGCAGAGAAAGGATTTTACTTCTCATAGGGTTTGGAAGTAGAGCCGTGAGGAAAGCAGCTTTGCTGAGGGACAACTGACATATTTAAAGGGAGATCTAATGAGGGACTCGGGCAGGTTCAGAGGAATTCAGTTTTCTGTAGCTTTAGGGCTCAAGCACTTCACTGCGGCTCAAAGCTGCCCTCTTCAGTCCATCGGCTGCGATGGTGGAGCAGGAGGAGGAGAGGGCTGAGCTCCCAAAGCCCCTTGCTTTAGCAAAGCCTTGTTTTTATTCCAGCCCATCCACCGTGGGTCCTGCAGAGGTTCGTTTCAAAGAGGGAACATTTCTTCACTCAGCACTTTCCCTGAACATTCTGGCTCGGCTCCTCACATTCCACGTTTTTTCATCATAAACCAGATATTCACTACATAGGAGTAAATCTCATCCTGTTTGGAAACGACAGTGTGTTTCTTGGGAGCTATTGTACTATAATAACCATAATTACCTTTAAAGGCATCTGTACTGCCTACATCCCGAGGACCACAAGGAATGTCACAAATAAATTTGGAGTGTTCTATATGTCCAGATAACTGTGTCATGGAGGGATATGCTAGCTAATAACTACGGGATACATTTAACCTCCCTTCTTTCTTCTTCTGTCTTCTTTTTCCTCCCTCCACAGCCATATTTCACCTACTTCCCCTGCAAAAGGAGAAGGGTGGAAGAAATAAATTCACCTTCCTTGTTTTTACATTCGTGTGTGGAAAAGTAATTATTTTGTTTAAAACCGGTATTTGTTTGGACGACTCGCTTCTTAATTAATCCTAATCCTTCCTTTGTGCTCCTTGAGTAACAATAATATCAGATTTGTCTGGAATGATTAATGCCTTGTACTTCCCAGGTCCTCCGCTGAGTAAAGATTTATAGACCAACATTTTCTGGCTTTCTGATAGTCAGATTTTTCTCTTTCTCCCTTTTTTTTCCCCCTCTCATGTTGCACTCTTTGGCATTTGCTTCTATTTTTCAGGTGTAAATACTGTGACAGGTCATTCAGCATTTCCTCCAACCTCCAGCGGCACGTTCGAAACATCCATAACAAGGAGAAGCCATTCAAATGTCACCTGTGTAACCGATGCTTCGGGCAGCAGACCAACCTGGATCGGCATCTTAAGAAACACGAGCACGAGAACGTTCCAGGTAGGAAGGGGCACGGCTGGGGGCTGCTAGAGGGAGAACACCCCATGCTCTGGTCTCTCTAGTCCTTGGAAAGCCTTTCTGGGATGCATGATCATAATGCTGTCCTCCTGGGGACACAGTGAGAGCTCCTGGTGCAATGCAGATATGGACATGTCAAGCTCTACCAAGGGTTTTCAACCTGAAATGCATCTGTAGGTATGTGCAAAGTTCAAGAAGATAAACAGGCTTTGCCTTCAGATAAAAACTGCAGGAGGAGATTCCTGTGCTGAAGCCAGCTAAGTGATTTCCCAGCCTAGGAAAGTCAAATAATTATGGAATAGTTACAGGCAAAGAGCTCTGCAATGGTACTGATACCATCCATAAACACTGAATATCACCTCTGCTTCTCACTGTTGTTCCAGTCTGGAAAACATGAGCTTTGGTCTGTGAGATTTCTCTGAAGGATTATATCATTGGTACATAGTGAGAGGATTGTTGCTAATGTGCCTCCTTTATTCTTCCTCTTAATAATACCTTTGACACTATCCAATTGTTTCTCCTGTTCTCTTGTCCTGTTTCTCTCCTCAGTGAGCCAGCACTCCGGAGTCATTACAAACCACCTTGGGACCAGTGCCTCTTCCCCAAACTCGGAATCAGACAACCATGCACTTTTAGATGAAAAAGAGGATTCGTATTTCTCTGAAATCAGAAATTTTATTGCAAATAGTGAGATGAACCAAGCGTCAGCTTTAGCAGATAAAAGGTAGGGAAGCAAGTCAGTCTTTTCAGCTATCTACCCCTATCACAAGTCTTGTTTGGACTGAGTGGTATTTCACCTGCTGCTGTCCTGATTTCACAAATAGCTGTTGAATGCCATTGCTCAGGTTTAAGTCCAAAATGCGGGGGTGAGAATTCCCCATCACAATGTGATCCACGTGAAGAATATAAGTGTGGAACACGCTGATGGGAAGTTTCTGGTGGAGATGTTAACCTTACTTTATGTCACTTGGGGGCATCCTGCTGGGTTCCGGGTCCATAGCACTGGTGATCCCACTCTTGTTCTCCTAACATAATGTGAAACTGCTCTGGTGTTGGAGTCTGCCAGGCCCATAGGACATGAACAGCAATAGTAATGAGACAGAGTATTTAGGCTGCCTGTTAGATTACACCATGGGGAAGATTGTTAGAGCACAGTAGCACAGGAAGGAAAGCTGCTTGTCTAACAGATACTTTATTTTAAGGAATAGAAAACCATCATTAAAATCCAGACCAAACAAGATTCTAGTTTGAAAGGCATTGAGGTTGGTGTATACTTGACATGGTTATTAGTCCTTAAGGGAATGATTTTTAAATGCCTGAAATATGTTGGTTTTCCTTTTCCTTGCAGTTTAAATAAGAAGTATATGTACATAAATGTGTCTCTGTATTCATATGTATTGCAGTGAAATTGCATGAATTTTCTCTCTTTTCCCTTCCCTTCCCTCCCCTCCCCTGCCCTCCCCTCCCTTCTTCCCCCTTGTCCAAATATTTCAGGCCAGAAATCCAGGATATTGATGGCAATTCCCAGTGTCATGGATTAGCAAATGAGAAAACAGAAGATGTGGATGATGAAGATGAAGAACTGGAAGAGGAAGATGATGACAGCCTGACAGGGAAGTCCCAGGATGAAACGGTATCACCCACCGCAGAGCCCCGAGGAGCATTTGAGGATGAGGAGGATGAAGAGCCCACATCTCTCACCATGAGCTTTGACCACACCCGAAGGTGAGGAGGGCCATTCATTCCCTGCGAGAAGTTGAACAGGGCTCAGGCTCCTGACCCTGTGTCGTGATAGATTGTGAGTGCTGCTGTTTTGTTGTTGGAGCCATGTGTCATACCTCCAGTTTGATGTAAGCATTCACCTCATTGTCACTATGGTGGGGGACACGAAACAAGTGGACTGCAAGGAGAATCTGTGCTGAGCCATAGATGCAAGTCTTGAGAAGTTCATATCAGAACAGTTAGTCCAGCACAGAAACCCACGTTTTCAGAGTACCACAGCTCAGAGGATAATGTCTTTCCCTCTAGATCACTGGTCAGAGTGAAGGAAGAGGCGTATGTCTGCAGTCTTGTTTGTGCTGCTCTGCCCATTTTAGTTGTAGCCAGATGTTGACTTCAGGTCAGGTTCTTAGAGCTCTGGGGAAAAATGAAGCTTTTTTTCTCAAGGTCAAGCCATGTTAGAGGCCTCTAAAATTAAAGTTCATGGCACATAGCGTAGGCTTAGCTTGCTTTTTGCCTCAGTTTCCTAGATGGTATTTGTAACAAATGATGCAAAGTAGCATCTGACTTGATTTCAGTGCATCCCTATTTTCATTGCAACCCAAAGAAAGCACAACAGTGAATTCAAGACACTGATCCAGTGTCAAACGTCCCCAGGAGTGCACAGCATCCTCCCCACAGACAACCAAAGGGAACTGTAGCCACGCTGACTCACAAATAGCAATGCACCGATGCTTGTGTGTGCACAGCCATGCTCTCCACTTTTTCTTTGCTCCTTGCATTGTGTGTCATGTTGGTGTTTGTCCGTCTGTCCGTTCACGCATGTGGCTTGTGAGTCCCCCATGGTATGTGCATGCAGGCACTGGGTTAGCAACACTCACTTTGGCTAGATGTGGACGGTGAGACGAGCTAACAACAGGTCAACCCCTTCCCCTGGTCATTGGTACAGGTGTATTGAGGAGGACGAAGCCGCCCTGTTAGATTTGGAGCAGATGCCGAATTTTGGGAAGGGGCTGGATCTTCGCAAAGCAGCCGAGGAAGCATTTGAAGTTAAAGATGTGTTTAATTCCACCTTAGACTCTGAGACAATAAAACAGACTCTGTACAGGCAGGCTAAAAACCAGGTAGGTATATTGCAGAACATTTTACCTAGCTCACCACCAGCACGTGCAATAGGATTAGCAGGCAGCTGACCTCAAACAGTTGAGGTTCATTTTCCCCTTCCAGTGACCAGGAATTCTAACTGTAACATGTGAATCATATGTGAACTGTGTCTTGTTGCAACTGTGCTGAAACAGAGGAGAAACGGAGTGGGCATCCGTTCTAGGTGACCAGGTCAATTTACCCCGTAGCCTGTGCTGTGAGAACATGCTTGTAGAGAAAGATAGAAGCGTCTGTCTGGTTTTATCTGTGTGTATAAATGTTTTTATGGCTACTATTCATTTATATTTTGGGATGGGTCTTCAGTTGAGTCCCTTTCTAACCTTCAAGCAACAGAATTTGTCATGAAATCTGTTTTAAATATCCAGCAAAGCAGCAGCTTAACAGTTGCCAAGCAGAACATGATTTCTGATTTATCATCCCCCTTCACAGTAGCTGCAAGTACTGAAGCTGGGGAAGATCAGCTTGGAGATAGGACACAGCTTGGTTCTGAGTGAAGCCAATTCAAACACAAGCCACTTGCCTGACTCTTATGTGTGTCCTGTTACTAATATGCCAAATATACTAACCATGTAGTAACAGCTTGCTCTTTCACAATTTGTACTACATTGTTAGGCCCAGCCTGTGCTTGGATGGGGAGGGTATTTTTCTTTTGGAATCCATTTTATAGTGTATGAGATGCAGGACTGGTTACACTTAAATCCCAACAAGTAACCGGAACAGTTCTAACCATCTCTAGTGCAGGACATACAATGGCAGAACAGCATTCGTGTGAGCAGCACAGCTCCTCTGGCTGGCTTTTAAGCAATTTTAGAAATCCATAATAGTACAAAGCTGGCATCTTCCAGCACACACCTACAGTACATCAATGTGTTGACTTGACAAGTAGATACTGACTCTTGCTTTTAAGAGGAGGGGCAGGAGTTGGAAAACTGGTTTACACTATCCCCATTAGAGCTGCATTACTAAGGGTCCGAGTTACTAAGGGTCCTACTGTGGCAAGCATGGTACTGATGACCCAGGTGACTAACACATGGTCTTTGTCTCTTGCCCTGCAAAGGATTGTGTGTGGGGAGTGCTGCTTTGGCCAGTGGAGCCCCAGTTCCATTCCAGAGTATATGTGCCTATATTACTACATACCTGAAGCCTGGTTTTACAAGCACCAGTGAGCTCACAGGCAGTACCCTTCTGCCTGGTGGGCTGTGCTAGTGTGACTATTGCTGCACCATTCTGGGGCACGTGGCCTCACTTAGCCTCTGGCTTACCTGTAGCTGTACTTTGTATAAGAACAAACCAAAGCAACTGGCACTGTGCATGTAGCCACTGTCCTCTGGGCAGAGCCTAGACTCAGGGTGTGGGTTTGGGACCAAGTGCAGAGCTGGCACACCATGGGTTTGGTCCTATCCTGGGTTAGATGGTGGCCTCTGCTGGCTAAGCTTGCACTGCTGCAAACTCCATGGCAGGTTTGAGTAGTTGGAGTGATGGGTCTCCTCCTGGTGTGCGGATGAGAGGTTCTTAGCCTAGGCCAAGGGGTGCTGGAGGGCCTGCATTTCCTGCGTGGTTAGCTGGTGCTGTGTTTCACATGCTTTATCTCAGCCTGTCCTGTGTGTGTATTCACACGTGTCCTCTGCACTGCTCTCTTCTCCTCCAGGCTTATGCAATGATGCTGTCCCTGTCTGAGAACGCTCCCCTCCACGCGTCCTCCCAGAACTCACTGGGTGCTTGGTTGGACATGGCAGGAGCAGCTTCAGAGTCGGGGACCTTCAACCCCATCAACCACCTCTGAGAGGTCAACAAGGCACTGGCCAGAGCCCCGGCGAGGAGGCGGTGGTGCTGCAATTATCCCAGCAAAAATCCCAGCAAGCAGAAGATGGATGAGGGGGCCTCAGGGAGTTGTCTGGACCTTTGGCTGAGGAGGAAACCTGTCGCGTCTGACCTACCGGTCCTGCCTTTTTATCTATCCAGAGTTTTCATTTCTAATTTATCAGAATGAGCCTCTCCAGAACTGGATGACCCTGATGCAGCCCCAGGATTTCACAGTCTGTAGGAAAAGCATGAGCAAGACATGAATTGCAACAGTGCAATCAAGCATTGGCCCCTCCAACCTTACACAACGGTATCACTGAGCCAGTAGAGCCTGCCTGTAAATGGAAGCTTGAAACCATTTGGTAGCATTTCCTCTCAACTCAGCTGAACAGTGAAGTATGAAGGGAAGAGCCAGGTATGACCTGTCCCTGGTGCAATTCTATGCAGTCACTGGAGTTATACCAGGGAAAGGGGAATTCAACCCATTTCATTGCCCCCCCAAAAGAGTTTGGTGTGTGTGGTGGGTGAGCTTCGCCTGACAAAGGACAGTTTGGACACGTCTTGGCTTACCAATCAGGGGTTTATGGAGGGGCAGCCTGGCAGTGTCAATGGTGGCAGCAGTTCCTGACTCCTGCAGTTGTTCTGTTGTGCTGGATGGTTCCTACACATCACACACTCCCTTAGGCCTGTAATTTCAGTGGAAAGATGGGTATTTCCTTGCCTCATCAACCTCAGGGGTACAGCCCTCTATTGAAGCACATAGCTCAGATTCCAGCTGTGTCTCTGACTCTGTAATTGCTGGCAGATATTTTATGAATCTCACCCTCTTCACTGATCCAGAGCAGCCTCCAGAAGTACTGCGATTACAGTCTGCTGCTGGAGCAGGGATTTTGCAGGCAAAGCTGAATTAGAGTAGTCAAGAAAGCACTTAAACCTTGCAAAGGATGACATTGGCTCCACAGAGCAGATCTCAAATGTGTGTCTGGAGAAATTTCACATTAAAGCATCTAAGATGTAGAAATGATGAGGACCAGACTGCTGCTGCTGGGTGACACCACGGGCCCCTGCATCTCGCCCATTGCAGTTCTTCATCAGCAGCCTGCTGGAGGGAACGTTGTGTCCAAAGCATGTGAAGTCAAGAGGAACTTTTCCCATTAAGTTCAGCATCTTTTAGAAGTGGATGTGCTTCCTGGTTTTGTCAGGTAATAACTGCTTGCAGAACTGGGATAATGGCTAACTTCAGAGAAGCAGGATGCAGCCGTCAGCGTGTCTGCCTGCAAACACCTGACCTGTGCAGCCTGCATGGTATGGAAGAGAATGGATGGAGGCTGCTGTGCCAGGCAGTGTGGAGAAACACAACGGGGAAGCCCCATTCCAGTGTGCCAAAACAAAGGAAACAGCTACCTAAATAAACAAAGCCAAGATTGCTTTGGGATGAGACCTTTGCAATTCACTGTTTGCACCCAAGAGGAGAAATGAGGCTGGTATTAGATCCCCAGGAGCCTCAGACAGCAAGGAAAGCCTCAGGAAAGCATCTTGCAGTGGCTTCGGTACAGAAGGAATAAATTGGCAGCATCAGCATATTTCCAATGAGATTCACCCTTCTTCCTTTTTGGTTTTCCACAACATTCGGGGAAGGTGCCCAAGGCCGCGACCAACAGCATGGCCCCAACTGCTTCATGGATTTGCACAAAGCCCTGGGGAGCAGAGCCCGAGAGCTGCCCATGGCAGGAGACACCAGCTCAGCCAAGGGGATCGGCTCTCCCCAGCCAGCACATCTGCCTCTGCCGCCGCTGCTGCAGCCCAGCCCTGCCCGGGCACTCGGCCTTTAAGTTATTGCCACAGGGGCCAATGGAAATTAATAAAAGGATTGTTTCTTTTCCGACGGGATTGATTTTAATCTGTACAGAACTTGTCAGGTTGGGCAAATTCTTTCATTTGGTTTCTTTCTTACCAGTATTTTTTGCGTTCGATGTCACTCTTGTGAAGAAATGATGTTAATATAAGGACGTAGTGAAGGACCAAAGCGGTGTCATTAAGGTTGGATGGTGAATGATGGATAACCAGGGAGGAGGAAGNTTAAAGTATCCTGTAAAAAAAATATATATATATATTTTTACAGTTTGCTTTTAGCATCATGTGCTCACTATGCTTCCCCAGAATAACCACTCACACTTACTTTGTTACAATGCCTTACCTGCTGAAGAACACAGAGAAGGCAGGTCAGACAATATAGTAACAGTGGCAGCCACCAGACGAGCACTTTCCTCAGAGAGGTGGGATTTAGCAGCAATGTGACTTGGAGAATCTGACACTTTTGAACTCAGATGGGGCATGTGCCGTACTAGGATAAACATCAGTAACTCCATGGCTGCAAAGACTAGAGATTTTCCAGGCACAAGACCACCACTCTCACCTCCCTCTCCTAAAGCAAGAGGATTTTCTTTTTCCTCAATATCATCTTCATCTGAAAAAAGGAAAGAAAAGTCTGAGCAGGCAGTTAAGAAAGATCCCATACCAAAGATAACATGAAATACTCTTTTTTTTTGAAAAAAATTAAAGCTCAAGAAGTTGCTTCACAGTAATGTAAAACAAACATGACTGATGTCAAACTAAATGTTTGGTTAGGCTGACTTATGGGGGTTTAAAATGCTTTAGAAGTATTGTGATTGCAACAATACTTATTAAAAATCCAACCAGAACTAGAAAAGCAACCAGTAATATTAAAACAAACTAAAATGCAGTAATTATTTTGCTTCTTTTAAACTGCTTGTAAAACTGACAACAATGACTGCTAAATAAATAGGCATGGCAGTATTTTTTAATTTAATAGCTATTAAATGTTCCACCCTGACAAAAAAATCTTATTTCAGCATAAATTTATTATTAAATAAGAGAACAGAAAAGCATTGTAGGATTCTATGTCCAAGTTCATGATTTCAGTGCATTCAGTTCAAAAAGTCTCTTTTGAATGGCAGCTTGGCCAGCTGCAGCCTTTCCTTCTCCCATTAAAGAGCAACAGAGATTCAGTAAGTCAAAGCTGGCCTGAACTACCCCTATGGACCTCCTATGAATTTAAATGATTGCTGGTGTTATCACATCCACCAACTTGAAAAATGCAACTTACTGGGCCTACAGTAAACAATTCCATTAATTCATATGAAGGAACAGAGCTTGTATTTTCAGCTGTGCTGGTTTCGCAAGTTCCAGCAAAATCCTCTCTCTGTTTTTATGTGAAAAACAGGCAAAAGCTAACAGTTGGATTTTTTTCCACAACAGTACATTGTGCCAGACTATGACAGTATTGGCCTTAGTAAGAGAATATTCTTTGGATTTTATTTAATTTCTTTCAGGTAATAAAAACCCATGGCACCGTTAACCAGATATCAGTGAACTATTTGTTAGGTTACCACTTGGAAACTTATCTACCTGGCAGAGATGGAAACAATACACCAATGTGAGACTTTTTAAAGAAATGGTAAAGCAATGACTGAACAGGGAGATGCTCCATTAAAAGAATGAAGTTACTAAAAGTACCTCAGAAAGCAGCTTTCAGACTGATGCCAATACCCTTGTATCAATGATATTCTTACAAATAGTAGAAATAAGGTAACAGAATATGCTGATGGAAAGCCTAAGCAAAACACCAGAAGCTCAATATCATATGAGAAGGAGCAGGGATAAAAAGAATAACTTTTACTAAAGCTCAGTGAAGGCCAAGTAACAGAACAGGATTTAGGTGTATCAACTCATCAGAGAATCTCAGAAAAAAATAAATTGAAAGGGATCTCCATAAGTCTTCCAAGTCCAGTCTTCTGCTCAAAATGGGGTCAACTTGAAAGCTAGTTCAGGTGGCTCAGGGCTGGTCCAATTTTGAGTATCTCCAAGCAGGGAGATGACACAACATCCCTGGGCACTTGTTCTACTGCTTCACCACTCCCATGGTGACAAACTTTCTCCTTGTATCCCAGCTGGATTTCCATTGCTGCAACTTGTATCCGTTGCCTCTTGTCCTTCTACTGTATACCTTCCAGAAGAGTCTGGACTGGTCTTCCCTTTAAATCCCCTTTAAGAAGGGCGATTGCTATTCTACTGCATATTAACTCCCTTCTTCAGACTAAACAAATTCATCTCTCTCAGCCTCTCATGTCACACACTTCACCTTAAGCAGAACAGGGGACCTCCAATGGACTTCCTTCAGTTTGTTAATATTTGTATTATTCCAGATGAGGGAGAACTACAAAGAAAACTAGACATTGTTCCAGATGCATCCTAACAAACTGAAAGGATAATCGTATCCCTTAATCTACCATTCATGCTTTTCTAACACAGCCCAATAACAGTCTGCAGCATTGCACAGGCACACCACAGATTCACGTTCAACTTGTTACTTGGCAAATCCGTTATACAGTCTGTCAGCCCCCCTCCAGCCTACATGAATGCATAGGGTTATTCCATCCCAAATGCAGGATTTTGCATTTGTCTTTGCAGGTTCTCAATTCTGCAGCTCAAGATTCCCCTGATAGGGAACACTGCTCTCCAGTGTTTCCACCACTTGCACAATTTGGTATCATCCACAAATTTGCTGGGGGATATGTTCTGTCCTATCATCCAGGTTGTTAGTGATGGATGATGTTTTAACAGTAGCAGACTCAATACGGAACTGTTCTAAGGAACACCAATTGCAACCTGCTGCCAGTTAGTCTTGACTCACCAAACTCCATTCAAGCACAGCTGTCCAGCCAATTAACTCTCCAACTTCTCAGTCCACATTTCTCTGATCTGACAATGATACTATGGGATAGTGGGTCAAAAGCCTTGCAAAAGTCAAGGTTAACAATATTCACCACTCCCCATTCATCCAAAGCCAGTTATTTAATCACAGAAGGTGATGGGGCATTATTTGTCCTTGGCGCAAGTCTGCGCTCACTACTTCCAATCATATTCTTCTACTTCATATACCCAGAAATGGTTTCCAAGAGAGTTTACTCAAAAAAAAAAAATAAAAATTTCAACATACTCAGTAGGCTGACTGGCAGATGGTATCCCAAACCTGCCTCATGCCTTTCATTACTCAAAGCCAGACGTAGCATCTAATTTTTGCCATTCATTGGAAAGCTTTCTTGAGCACCACAGCTTTTCAGATGTGACTGAAGCAGCCTTTGCATGTCATAAGCCAGCTCCCTCAGATGCACCCCATCTGGTCCCATGGTATGTCCAGCTTTTACCTAAGCAGTCCCTTGCCTGATGCTCATCTACCGCAGGTCACAACTCCCTCTCCTAAACTTGCTCATTAGACACAGAGATACCAGAGCATTAAGCAATGAAGATGTGCCCTCAGTTTTTTCCTCCCCTATGTGTTTTGTCATTAGATAACCCAATCCATTCAGCAGCAGGTCCAAATTTCCTTGATCTTTTTGCTGCCAATGAATCTACAGAAGCCCTTCTTGCTACACTTAACGTTCATCACCAGTCTCACCTCCAGCCAAATCATGGCTTTCATTTTCCCTTTATATACCTGAGCAGATGTCTTCAGTAGTCTCTCTGGGCAGTTTGCCCCTGCTTCCACCATCCATAGAATTCCTTGTCACACATTTGAGTTTAGTCAGAAGTTCCCATTCAGCCAAATCAGCTTCCTGCCATGCCTGTTTGGCATCCTGCACTTTTGGATCTCTCTCCTTTACCCTTCTGGGAGGCTTGCCACTAGCACTTGTCTGCAATCTCCTTGCACAAGCCCAAGTCTTGCTAAGTCAGGCCAAAGCTTATGCTCTGCTACTTTCTTTCTTCATTTCTGTCAGGATCAGGAACTCTACCATCTCATGATTGCTACAGCCACAGCTACCACTAACCTTCAAATAATTTCCTCTGAATTTGTGAGGAGCACATCAACGGAGCACATCCATTATTTGGACTGCCCAACATCTGGAGTGAAAAAACCTGTGTCTCACATGCTTCTGAAGGCTTCAGGTTGTTAGCATCCTGCAGCGTTTTCCTTCCAGCACATCTGGAGGGCTTCTTCCAGTTGACTTAATATGGATTTGCCCACCTCTTCTTGGTTAAGCAGCCCGTGACAAACAAGACTGAGCTTGCCACAGAATTGTACCACCTCTCACTTCCTATTAGTGGTACCAGTTCTGACCTGTCAATGTGGGATGGCTGGCCCAGATACCTACTCTGACAGCTTGTTCCTCTCGCCTCTTGCCAGGTCACTCAAATGTTCTCCAACTGGATGTCTGGAGATTAAGCCTTTTATTGCTGAAATCACAACCTTACAGCCTCCACCTCTGTGCAAGTCTCATCCTCCAGGGACACATTGCAGCATAAGTTATGGCTGTCCCTCCTTCTATGACACACAGGCTCCTGCACCTGCAGCATCTCTGTGAAGAACACATCATTCTTCCATTTGCCCTTCCTGACATTACCAAGTCTGCTCACCTTCACATTCATTTCTTTCCCATCTCACAGGTGAGACCAATGTCACCTTCAGCCTTAGCTGCATAGACACGCACCTGGAGGACAGTCACATCAGGACTTCTATCTGAATTTCGCAGCAGGTCACTAGACCTCTGATGTGCCAGGGGTGACTGTTCCAGCCAGCAGACTGTGTCTTGCTGCATGTCACTGCCATCATTATGCTGATTCTAGCAGTCTTGTAACGTCTTGAGCAGTGCTTCTGAGCTGCGTGAGCATGCCTTTCCATGCCAACTGCTGTGCTCCCATTTGCACACCCTGTTCCCATAGCTCCTGGTTGCTGACACACCCTGAATGTCAGTGAAGTAAGAACCTAGATGCAAGTCTGTTCTGCTTCCTGGCAATATCTCCTAGGCAGGCAACTTTTTCACACTGGTTCCAGCAGCAGTTCATTCACCTCATGAACCAGTTGTGCCAGGGAATGCACCACAGGACTCTACACTGGGAGCGGAACCATTAAACTTCAGAAAAAAGGTAAATGAAATGCTAAGGAGGCAGTCAATAGAGAAACATCAATGAAACTGAGCAATGTATTAGTAAGACCTAAAGTGGTATGCTGGGTGTAATTTTTATCACTCATTCAAGAACAAAGAACTAAAACTGTAACAAGAAAAGAGTAACCACTAGATTAATCAGAAGAGGAAAAATATCTTGCAAAAGTTAAGAAATCAGCAGGTAAGATTATGAATACATCAGAAGTATCTGTGGAATGCACAGCACTTTCCTCAGTGTAACCATACTCTAAATGTATGTGAGTTCCTTTCCCAGTATGAAAACCTGTTGCTTATTTACTCTGCAAAGCAAGCAGTGTTTTCAAAATCTTACTTAGAGTGTTCCTTTTTTCCTGCAAATAATCTTGAGCTGCTCTTACTATCTGCTGGACAACTCCTGTAACCAGTAGCTGGACTGAAGGAGGATCCCAGGTAAGGAGAAGTCTGTGAAGTACACTCAAGAGTTCAACACCAAGGAGCTACAGTAGAATAGAACACACATAAAAAAATTAATTAGGACTTAACAATTCCTAATTGTTATGTCACTTGCTTATGATGAGCAAATATTTTTCTCACACAAAAATAATTACAGCTTTTGTAATCATCACAGATGAAAGACCAAGACCTAGAAAAGCCAACTGTTTCAACACGCGTATACAGTACCTGATCCTCTGCAATATGGATCCTGGCACAAGGGGAATCCAATAATGTATGAAGTGCTTGTAAACAAGATGTAACATGCTCAACAGGCTCTTCAGGTCTTGGGGAACACAAAAACTGTATACTAACACCTGAAAGGAGTAATAATTAAAAAGAATGTTCATATCATCATAAAATCAAGTTTGTTTTCTTAAATTTCTTTGTAAGTACAGCAGGTTCGTAACAACTTTAGAAAGATGCACTTTTTTTTTCTCTGTTCTTCTTCCTTTAAGGAAAGTTTATATATTAGAAACAGCAGAATTGTATCAGACTTCTGCATCATGTCTTCCCCAAAACTTGGCAGGAAAATTAATAAACAGTGACAGCAAGCAATTTAGACTACTGAATGGAAAGCCATACTTTGTTCTAAAGTTCTTCAAGTCAGATTTCTGTATCCTTCAATTGTAAATTGAGTTTTATTTTATTGAACCCTTTAAATGTAAATATAACTGAGATTAAGTTAAACCTCAAAAATTATGCAATATTCATATTATACATATGGCACTTCATTCTGGCTTTACATATCTGTATATCTCAGCAAACTGTTGGCGTTCCTTAAAATAAGTCATCACAGCCGCCTCTTAAAACTGTTAGATAACAGCAAAGGGAAATAGTGAGTGTTACTCACAGATGAAAAATTGATGCAAAAGTTATGCTATGCAACTTGTCAAATAACAGTCTCTACTGAACTCTGGTTTTACGAGGGTATGTATTTTAATTAACCTTACAGCTTTTGTTTCTTTGAAGCATAACATTTTTTACTATCTGAATTATAGTACAGTATAGAACATTTGCTACTCATTTGATTCAGTTACATAAATAAACCAGACATAAAACTTGTCTATATAAAAAAAAAATCAGAATAATCACACAATACGATGCAATTCTGTCAAAGCTATAAAGACAGGAGGCAGAGAAATATGGAGAGGAGGAGGCAGAGACATTTCAAAACACTAGTGTCTGGACACATGNGACATAAAACTTGTCTATATAAAAAAAAAAATCAGAATAATCACACAATACGATGCAATTCTGTCAAAGCTATAAAGACAGGAGGCAGAGAAATATGGAGAGGAGGAGGCAGAGACATTTCAAAACACTAGTGTCTGGACACATGACGCATTTTAAGCTTTCCAGATTTCAAACAAACTATCTTTTCTTACTCCCGTAGCATTTTGTACCATAATGTGCTGCTATTGAACTCCAAACTTGTAACACTTACCCAAAATTAAGTGCATTCGATCTTTGTTTATCTCTGGCAGAGATTTTGTGGTAGGAGGAGTTCCAGGTGTCTGGTTTAACATAATGGATGTAGCCCGTTTCTGTGAATTGGGCATTGCTGCAGCAGTCTCTTCTGTTGACTCTGAAGCATTAAATCCTGTACTGTTTAGCCATAGTGCCACCGCATGTAATATGGGAGCCCAGGAGTTTCGGTAATGCAGTCTAGCTGTATCAATTGTTTCTGGAGTGTAAAATGCTCCCCCTGTTAAATTAGCAAAGCAAAAATAAATTCTGAAACTGTATGCAAATAATAGACAAAATCCACCTCCTCTAAACTTATTTACTCTGGGTGTGTTTGATCATGCACATATTCAGATGCAATCCCGGTTAGTGACAGTGCATTCCAATTCTTCTTGTGAAGGAGCAACACTAGTTGCTCGTAAGAAAGTGCAATGGCCATGACAGAACAGTAATCGGAAAGCAAGAAAGACAGGGAAAGTCATCAGGTCTTGCAGTGTTTTCTACATATTTTACTCAGTTAAGTGCTCTATAAAACATTGATACACCCCGATTTCAAGGGCTATGTTCTTCTTATAGTAAACAACTTTTTGCATTTGGTATCGAAAAAGAGTAGAAGTGTTCATAATTCTAAAATGACATGATTTTAACGATCTCCGTGATTCAGATAAGGCATATATTCATATTTCAAATTGAAGGAAAAAAGCACACTCACACTTCAAACATACACAGAGGCAGAAATTTATCACTTGCGTAAAAAAAACTCATACTATATAATTTAGATAGTAATTTTGCAGTCCCAAATAAGGATTTCTTTCTGGTTTTCAAAACACAGAGTAATTCCAGTGCTTACCATCTGGTGGAAGCTGCGTAGCAAATTCAGCTGGTAAAGTTAAAAGAGCATAATCTTTAAGTGCAGCTAACCAGAGACGGCTAAGTGCAGGAAGCTCAGGTTGTACAAGTGTTATCAAACTGTCTGGTGGCAACTCATCTACAGTACCAAAGTCATCGTCATCTTCCTCTGTGCTCTTTAAAGCACGTTTTGGCTTGGTCTCTGCTTCTTTCTTAATTTTCATGGCAACAACGTACACCTAGGAAAAAAATAGACATTAAAGCACATGCTGTGAGATCCTAAAAAGAAAACAGGCAGCAGCCTTTCCCATGTGAAAGTAATAGATTCCAGGCAGAAGACTCACCAGAAAACGACTGGGGAAAAGATACCTGAAATACAATTACATTTTATTATTTTTTCTTTTATTTCTAGCAGTATATAACACTTAGGGGCATAAATGGCACTTTCCTAAAACAGTCTGGCTACACATTCTTTTTTCCCCTAAAAAAGTGTCAATTACTGCTGCTCTACACAAACATATTGATTTAAATAACTGATTTCATTAAATCAGTGCATCCTTATTGCAAAGATTTCTTTGACTTACATTAAGAGCTACTACATAAATTAGAGTAATTGGCACTTTCTGGGAGCAGATTAAGTATCATAAAGAAATGAAAATGGCTTTAAGTGTATTACATGATTACAAGAACATGTATATGTTCATCTTTGATAGATGCCATGAGAGAATAAAAGGATTTTCAAAACCTTGCATAAATATGGTAATAAGCAAAAATATCAGAAAAATAGAGTAAAAATAAGCATTTTCTTAAAAGAGAAATATAACAGAAGTGTCTTCACACAGCAGATGCTCCACATGAAAGCTGAAAATTACAGTACGAAATGTTAATACTTTCCTTTGTAATTTCAAAAGTAACTTCCATAAAAACATAATGGGAAAAAAACCCAAAATCTTTAAGTACTATACTGAAAGAAACCAAAGTACCATCTTGCATAATTATATGTAGAGCTCTGCAGCATGTAACATTTTAGGAAGCCAGGCAATGTCAGTACTGCTAACTCTGTCTTTTGTAAATAGATTGCAAGTATTCCAGCCATTTGCCAACAGTATCTACATTAAGCCTGTAATTTATTATGAACACTTTGACAAACACTGTTTATAATAACCCTAGTTAATTAACTGCAATATTTTTACAGAATATATTTTAAGGTTGTTTGGTTTGGGGGTTTTTAAGTTTAAGAGGAGTAAGATGAGAGGAGAGTCAAAATCTGATGATGGATGTGAGTGTATATTTTGATACAGAAAAGTGCAGTAAAACAAAGAACAAATCAAGCCACACCGCAAATACAGATTGACAGAATGACAGAAAAAAGAAGAGAAAGATAAAAAGATGAAAACATCCCAGGAGTGGAACTGCAACACGAGGAGGAGGGCAGGTGGAAGACTCACTGGTAGAACAGCCAGTGAGGTGTAAGGCTGCTATTATGCTGCAGAACTTTTTCAATCTTGTAAAGACTTAATGGTCAACATTTACCTCAGCCCATGCTTTCAGAACTGCAAGTTTTTCCATAGTAGTCGCACTCTCTCGGTAAAGCTGGCTAGAAGATCCCTTTCCTGCTTGCACTTTATCCAGGGAAGAGACAAGAAGGTTGTGAACTCGGCGAAGATCATTCAGGTCACTTACAACCCCACTTCCTATCCAAGCGCTACATACCTGAACAAGAAAGTTCAGAATTAACAGAAAATCCAAACAACATAATAAATAATAAAAATAATCATCCCCCCAAAAAACCCACAAAAAATGTAAGAAAACAAACCCCAAAACAACCATCACAAAAACCTAAGCTCTCTTCCAGCTTAATATAAAAATATCCAAGGTTTTCTTTTTTCTGTCCCCATCAATGATAACAGAAACACTCAGGTGAGTGGTTACAGAAACTGTACGTGTAAAGCATATTACAATGGAACTTCAAATTGATAAAAGTACATCTTTAAAAACCCACAATCCTCAAATTAAATATTAAGGCTCCATACTAATAAAAGCCTTCAAGATCATTAATATCAAGGGAAAACCTAGAAATGAGTGAAATGAAATTTTATAAACATTTAAGTTCTGATCTGGAACCAGCAGCTCTAGATCTGGAACAATCAATATGAGATTTGGTGGACATACATTTTTCATTTGAATTAAATGGGCACAATGTAACCACCATCCATTTGATCCTGTAAGTGGTTCGAACCCACACATCTGCTTTCACACAAGCTACCTCTTCATCTAGTTTAATCACATAAACATTTTGTAAGGCAAAATGTCTATATTCTTTCCGATGTATACATACCAAATTATGCCTTATTGGATCTATCCTTACAAGTTTCAGTAGAAATTAAGAGTATAAACCAAAATCACAATCACAGTCCTGCTGAACCAACATTTACTAAACAAAACTCACGAAGTTACTGTTTCAAAATTGATGTTTGCACAGCTAATTACTGCTACTTCAACCTCCAGTATTAACTTATCTGCCACATACCAGATACTACTGCAATGATGTTACCCATAGCCAATTTAAGCTACAGTAGCACAAGACTACACACAAGCAAAAACACACACACACAAAAACCTTTCACTGAATTTTCGCTGAGGTTTTTACTATGACTGTAATGAGAATGCTCAGATCTTCTAAAATCTAAAATAAGGTACCGATCCAAATGGAAGCTTCGTGCTTAAAGGTAAATTATCGGTAATCCAAATATTTGATCAGAGCGAAAGTCATCTCAATGAATACACTGCTACTGGCCTCAGTAAGCCAGAACTACTTTTTTTTTTTTTTTTTTAAGAAAAAAATGTAAAATTGACATGCAGACATAATTACTCATAGAAAGACTAAAATATTCTCTGATACAGCTCCCTAAAAGGACTTCTGAGGAACAACATATATTACTAGGAGACTCAACAGATGTTGCAAATACACCACAGCTTAGGTTTACGAAAATTTTCTAGTCATTTGCTACCATTTCTCTTCTGCATACTTCTTCCAAAAAGGGGGAAAAACACCTTGGCTTATGCTATCTGAACACCTTCCTCTATACCTGGCAGGCCTTTGCAGTTATATCAGATGGTGTATCTTGGGAAAAAGCTGGCCTCAGAGCAGCTCCAACCTGTTGATAGAAGAAAAGTTTAGAAATCCAACTACAACAGTGATGCAACATCCTTTATCTCACCTTGTGTAAGGCTCAGCACATATATAGAACAAGCAAGATTGCTAATTTTAGCATTACAGTTACACCCTAAACCTACCCTTGCTGTCTCACAGACATTTGCAATGGTATTTAAGCAATAACAGAGTCCCAAACCAGTTTTTTCCTGCCTTTTTAAGCCTCAGCTACCTTTGTCCAATCTGTGGTATTATCTTCCTTTTGTTAACGAGTATCCTTTTAATCATTCAACTATTACAGGTACAATTTAGGCTAAGGCTCAAGACACTGTTGACTTTTTGATGTCCAAAAGAACAATAGTGATGCAGATCCAACCATAAACATTTGATTTCACAAATTGCCAAAATACTGACAAATACTGACAGGAAAAGCCTTTTTTGGCAGCTGTTATAAGGAAACAAAAGGAACCATGTCAAAAATGCAGAAGCTATAGCACTGAAGAAGAAGAAAAAGGCAGTAAGTAAAAAGGACAAAAGCCTGCATTTAGAAAGTATTTGGAAAGATCCCAAAGACAAAGATCTTCAGTACATTTGCACACACAAAAAATCGCTCCATAGGTCTTATGAAGTTACAAAAAGTTCACAAAGCTAATCCTGGCATACTGGCATGAACAGACAATTTCCTGAATGTATAAAGGAGGTCTCACATTAGCCTGATACTGCTCCAGTATCACATGGCCTGGAAACTCTGGCTCAGGAACTGATGCAAATTTCTTGATAATATCTTCAAGAGCTTGCAGACCAGCCATTCGTAACTGGTTGCTGTGATCAGTTGCAGCCATGAATGCCATTCGAATAAGGTCAGAGAGATGGAGTACCAGGAAGTCATCTTAGGAACAAAACAGAAAGACCTATTTGATAACTTAAAAGATATCCGACATGTTGGCTATTTGCAATATTTTTCTCATTGACATGTACAAATTTTATGTATTCTTTTTCAAAGGTCCACATTTAGGTTATGGAAAAAGGCAGGAAAGAATGTAACTTATCTTTCTTCCCTCCCCCTTCCCAATCACCCCTTAAAAATGATAGAAGAACTTTAATTCCTAAGATAATCTTAAACACAAATATGAAACAAAATAGATACAGGAATTAGAGCATCTTAGGACAAGGAACAGAGTATCCTAGCATAAAGTAGAATATTTAAGTAAAGCTTATTTGAGTGATCCCTCCATCCTACAGAAAATCTTCAAGGCAATTCCTGTTCCAGTCCTATGCTTACAGCGACCCCTGCTGATTGTGGAAAACGCCTTCAAGTTTAGACACCTAAAAACTGAGCATGGCTCTATTTCTGCTCTTAAAAGCCACATCCAAGGCTGTATGCAAGCAGCACACAACATACAGAAGAGAATAATACATAACTCGGTAACATTTCTGAAAGGGTTATTTTTCTCAACTTATCCATTTCATTTCTTTTTTTAGCCTCAACTAAGGTATTTTCAAATGCTATACAACTAATAAAAAAAATACGTATTTAAAACCATAATATCCAGGATGACTAACAAAACCCACAAATTATAAAAGCTCTACCTATTTTCAAGTATTTTTTCAATTTTTTTCAAAATAAGTTTATTTTGTGGCTGAAAGTTTTCAGAGGTATGTTGTAAAAGACTGACAACCACGTTCTAGGACATTCACGCTATTCATCCTACATACACGAAGTCCTCGTGAGCATTACGTGAGTGAAAGCAAACAACCAGTAGACACCAGAACAAATACACACAGACAACTCAAGGGCAGAAACTTCCCACTATCTGCTAGAGAAAACATTTCTTCACAAAGCTGTGTAACCTCTGACCTCTCAATTCTGATCCTCTAACTCATAAATGCATCTTCAAAATGTGAGCTTGAAAAGTGAATATTCATCATGCCCAAAGATACCCAAAGAATTAACTTTATAAAGCAGCTGTGTCCCTGTGTTATTCTAACTCCCTCCCATATCCCTCTCTCTGCAACCACAGCAATCATTACCTGGCCTTATCTCTGTTTTTTTTCCTAGCACCCCTTTGGTCTGGGGATGCTAAAATCATCTCTGAAGTCCAATTCCTTGCCGTCATTACATTATACTCAGGAACTGTTCAAGGCTCACCCTTAGCTAGACACTTACTGCTCCCATTTCAGAATGGAGAAAAGGTTTGCAAATCTAAGGGCTTTAGTTTTTTCCAAGCAGATCAGTCTGTGAGAATTTATATTCTCCGGCAAACCTCATTACTTGTGTTCATAGCATGGTTAACTACTATGTGGTTATGCAACTACAGTTTTAATGACTTTTGCTAGCCATTTCCTCTGGTTTTAACCATTTGAATGAAGGGATAACTTTCACTTCTGTTCTTTGTTGTGTAAACTTAAACTGTAGAGAAATGTCAAAAATAAAATAAAATAAAAATTAAAACCAAACCCAAGACATGCACACTCTGTAATTACTTTTAGGGTTTTTAAGTCTGGCTGAACGAGCCAGTGCCAGATCAAAGTGCGCCTTGTTGGCATTCTCACACAGCATGATCACTCGGCATAGACAATCTGCTGCAAACACACGAGTTGCCCAGCGAGGTGCTACAGAAGGCTTGGATTTATCCTCTTCACCCAAGGTGGTAAACATTGTGTCATCATCCATCTCATCCTTCTTCTCCGATTCTTCATCCTTCCCTCCTCCCAAAGGAGCCGCAGTGCTCATGTCTACAACAGACAATTAAAAAGAAAAATCCCACCCTTACAATCCACAGAAGACAGCTAAGGACATATTCAAGATTTCCTTACAGACCAATTCTTCTGTTGAAACAACAACATTTGTGAAAGTCTCAAAGGCATAGGAAAATCAGTAAAAGAAATGTTTTTCACCTTTAACCCAGGCTATCTTATCCCTTATTTGGCTTAAATGGAATGAAATAAATTCCTGTAATGTTAATTCTCCAGATACCAACTACAGCTGAATCCCGTCTCAGCTTTGAAAATGAACCTACTAAATTGCCAGTAAACAAAGTAATGACATTACCAATTATCAAAGCTTGGCTTTGAGCTACTCAGCACCTGTTTCAAGCAAAAGCTAGAGTGCATGTTAAACTGAATCAAAACTACAAAATTCCATGCCATGGGATGGATATCCAGCCAAGTAGGTAGTTTATGGCACCCATAAATGTGTTTAACATTCATAGAATCACAGAATCATAGAATAGTTAGGGTTGGAAAGGACCTTAAGATCATCTAGTTCCAAACCCCCTGCCATAAGTGGGGACACTTCACACTAAACCATGGCACCCAAGGCTTCATCCAACCTGGCCTTGAACACTGCCAGGGATGAAGCACTCACAACCTCCCTGGCCAACCCATTCCAGTGCCTCATCACTCTCACAGGAAAGAATTTCTTCCTTAGATCCAATCTAAACCTCCCCTGTTTAAGTTTGAACCCGTTCCCCCTTGTCCTGTCACTACAGTGCCTAATGAAGAGTCCCTCCCCAGCATCCCTATAGGCCCCCTTCAGATACTGGGAAGGCTGCTGAGGTCTCCATGCAGCCTTCTCTTCCCCAGGCTGAACAGCCCCAACTCTCTCAGCCTGTCTTCGTATGGGAGATGCTCCAGTCCCCTGATCATCCTCGTGGCCCTCCTCTGGACTTGTTCCAACAACTCCATGTCCTTTTTATGTCGAGGACACCAGAACTGCACACAGTACTCCAAGTGAGGTCTCACGAGAGCAGACTAGAAGGGCAGGAAAGCGGTAATAAAAACTGTAATGATCTCAACCAGTCTGAGGTTTTAACTGATGTATCGCTGTAATGTGAGTCTGAGCATTTTGATGTCACAGGGACCTTTTTTGGCAACTTCCAGTACACGGGGTCACTCTGAAGACATCTCAGCACTGACGTCTGAGACCAAGTCCATCATCTTCTGGCATGAATGTTCTTGATCCCTCTTTTGAACAGTTACATTTTCATTGTTACTATCTCCAAATGACTGATGCTAATCAAAGTTTATTAACAGCAAAAGTAATGACAACTGGCAGACCAGGTTATTAAATAAGCATCCACAGCAGTCTGAAGTAAGACACATGATGGAGAGCAGGATGCTGTTGTGCACTACTAATGCATTACAAGTTAGAGCACTTAAAGGTGACTTTCAGACCTTGGTGACATGCCTATTCAAAATCCTTTGCATGCAGAGCAACATACAAGTGGGACTGTCAATCCGCTTATATAGCAGATACACACTCTTCATTGAAAAAAAGTTGATACTCTATGGAGCCCTTATCTTCATCATTTTCTACTTTAAGATGTTTAGTGTACTTAATAATACAAAATGGGCCTTTTATGAAAAAAAAAAAAAATTAAAAGCATTTCTGAAACTTCAAAATGCTGCATCAAATTTGTGTTGTATTTGCATCTCTGAAATGACTAGGGTTTTTTAAGTTCCTACACAGTCCTAGATCAGCCATTCCCCTCTGCTTTGCCAGCTAACTCTTCCTAAATGCTACCCGCTTTGCTATGTTTTCAGCTCCAAATTTTGATATCAATTTGTTCCTGACAGACTCATCATCTTTTTGCAATTCCAAATCGTCCTCTCGGCTCCACACAGGGTACCCATCCCAGCGCTGCCCTGTCTGCAGGAAGTGCAAAGTAGCCTCTGTGTCACCGCTGTTTTTCAGAAAGGCCTGTGTAACAGTGAGCAGATCCATGCCAGACTTCTCCATTAAGAACTGAGTCGTTTTTACTGCTTCTCCCACCCTGCTGAACAAAGAGCAAGTACTTGTTGGTTGTGCTTCCACCTGTAACCTGGTGTCAGGGCCAGCAGAGTACTGCAGGACAGTTTTCAAGCCAGATGCTGTTTCTCCTGGGGAAATTCTCTCTTTTATAGGAAGTTCTCCTGAGATTTCTGAGGCGTCACTTCTTGATGGAAAGGCTGGGTTCAAAAAACTCTAAGTGTAGCTGGGAGACTTCATTTCAGAAAATGAAATTACTTCAGAGATCACTTTAGAAAAGACAAACCAAAATATGACAAAAAAAAAAAAAACAACTCACCAAACATGCATTTCTACTATTCAGAAATGAGACCATAAAATCTCAACGACATGGTCTAAATTAGCAAAACACCAAGATGCTGACAAAAATTACTTTGGCAATAATTGGAGGAGAACCAAGTAGAAATCAATGCAAGGGTAACCAACCTCAACTATGGGGTCTAAATTTAAGCAGCTGAACAGCAAAGACACTCAATAAAGAAAGAGGCTGTGGCAAATCAAACACGGATGATGCCAATTCACAAAAGTGTTTTGGGAAGGCATCTAGGATCTTATGTGTCTGATTTGCAAATCTCTGTTTAAAAAGCAAATCAGATTTTGTGCGTATATCAGTTAGCTGGATCAAAGGAGTTCACTATGAAGCTGCTTGCTCAAAGTACAGCTGACAAGTTTATTTAAATATGGTTCTCTCTGAAATTATTTCAGCTATTAATAAATAATAGATTGAATACCATGTTAAAAACTTTAAAACACACTCCACATGAAATAAGAGAAGGATTATCTGATTCAAACTTGAGAAACCAGGTCCTTCTCACTGGGTCAATATATGGAAAATACATTACATAAAGAAATCATTGGTAGCATTACTCATCAGTTAACATAAAGCTGGCAACATTTAGAAAGAGCTTCACAATGAACTCACAGTATGGCAATAAACAAGTATAAATGCAAAGGAAATGAGCAGAATCTGCGTCACAACCATCCTACAAGCAGAAAAACAAGAATAAGGTCTCAGAGGACAAGATCTATGCAAAGAAATCTGCAAAGCTGAACAACAAGCAAAAGTTTCATCACCATGGTAACCCATCATGGCACAAGTAACTCATAAAACCTCACCAAATAAAGCTCAGAGCTTATACAGCACTCTTCTTTCAGTATGATCCTGATATATAAAAGGCTAAAAAGAGTATGTCTGCTAAGATACTGAAATGTCAGAGTAGTAATCACACTGCTTCTCCATTGGAAATCCTACTTCAAGGAAGTTAGCTTTTTAATCTTAAGATCAATGTTCTAAAACTTAATATAACATTGCTGATTTCTTCTAAGAAAGTTTTAATGACTATAATAAAAGTTCTATATACAAGTTACATCTTAACTAAGATAAAAGAGAAGCACCACACAAATATTGCCAGAAAATGCTAATATTAAGAACATAGTGTACTCTATGTGAATAGAGAACATAAAATACTTACCACTGGAAGCTGCAAGGACATCCTTACAAAGCATTAGCCAGTGAGAAAGGTTTTCTACTGCCAGCGATGAAAGCATATGTCCCAGAGTATCATGGATATCTGAGCACAGCTTCCGATCAGTCTCCCGATCCAACATTCCAAAAAGGACACCTTCAAGGCCTGTCTCTGTTATATTAATCCCCTGATGCCGAGAATGAGTGTCTCGCCGAGAACCAGCTCCTGGTGCAAAAGGATTGATACCTGCAAAATGATAATGAGAAATCTTTTCTGAAATCAGTAACCCAGTTTTAAAATTTGGTGTAACAGACTAGAATCAGGCATTGTGTATTTGTGGGTGTGTAGTCCAGACAATGATATACACCAAGATGTTACTGAATTTCTTCTGTAGAAACATTACAAAGGTTTTAATACAGCAGTTCACTTGATTTGCTTTCTGCAAGGCAAATAACACCTTCTAGTATTACTTCAGAAAAACACACACGCACAAAAAAAACCAATGCCAAGCAAAAACTTTCAAATCTAAACTTAAAAAAAACCAAACCAAAGTTATAAGTGAAATTCAAGAAGTAAGCATGAGTACAGCCAGAAGTTACTTGAGCTGGAAGAAATAGTTTTAGGGTTTTTTTCTGGTGTTGGGGGTCTTTTACACCTCTCACACACACGTACACATATCTGCACTCAACTGTTACAAAAAGGCCACATGAAAGAAATACTTACTGCTGCTACTGTTTTCCTTTTCTCCAGCATTTTTCACTAAGCTCATGGCATATTCACAAACCTCTGCTGCTTCCCTCTGAGCAAGCTGTCGTAAACATGCAACTGCAGCCCGGCGAAGCAGCAAGTGGGAGCTGCACAAATGAACCTACAAATCAGAACCATTACAGGCAAGTGAACAGCTGCACCCCAATATCAATAAATCAGCACTGCTAAGGACTAACAGCATTCTATGTTTCAATCATATGCCCATGTGAGAGCTACTGGGTGCCAAGCTCTTTACAAGATATTGAAAGTTCAGAAGTAAGCATTTTTTATAATGTACAAATATGAATGTAAAGCTGGCATACACGGAGCTGTTATTTGGTTAAAGAGATAAGAGCTCAAATACGGGAACTGCTCCACCAGTGATTCTGACTAATTATACTTGCCAATCTGTTTACACTCCCCATATTCTGCTATACCTTTAAATAATATTCTTTTAAACAAAAAGCCATAATCAGGTGCACCACACATGATAACTATCAAAAACTTCTATTTCAAACTTGTAGCAATTTATGGCATATGTTTTTATAGGTGCCTCTCAATGAGACAGCTTCATATTTCTTTACTAACCAATACTGCCTTCTAATTCCTTTTGAACCACCTCAAGCACAAGCAATACTTTTCTTACAGAAGAAGTGTGCATGGTCCCTATTTTCCCAAGAGGAAGGTAGCTGCACAGAGAACTCTGGTTTTCTACAGTGGAAGAGAGTGCACTTTAAGAAACTCTGATTCTTTATTTACCCCATGGAATTTGTTTCTAATAAACCAAATACACGTTTGCTTTCTCAGTGTTAGGTTATTATGCAGATGGAAATTGCTTTCCTAAATGAAAGGGTTGTATAGTTTATAAAAAAAATTAACAGTAGAACTTTATTCCACGTGTGAATATACAAGATTTTAGTCCTGAAAAAACAAGCAGACTTTAAAGAACCTCTAAATATCACACTAAGTTTGCTTTAATGGAACTAAACCACAGAACATTTGGGGGATTTAATTAATGGAAAGAGTATTCCCCATTTTAAGTTACAAAACAAACAACTGGTGGCTATACAGCCAATGCAAAAAGAAGAAATGAAACTAGATTGTGGAACTGTGTGGATTAATTTTGAAACCTGGCATTAACTCAATTTAAAAATGAGTTAAAAACTAATGAACAGTTTCCTAATGGGGCCGGTAATGCAAACCTTGCCTACCTATCTATGTATCTGCAGTATAAATAAATTTGCAAGACAATTCAGAGGAAAACTTACCACACTAAGTATGACTTGGAAGTAAGGAATATGAGAAAAGGGAAGAAAAACAGCTTTTGTTTAGCAGAGGACCATAAAGGAACAGGAAAGAGACATCAGAAAACCCCAGGAAAATTTTTCAAGACAGCACTAGTCATTTCTGTATGAACATCATTGTACTATTACCCACAGGTACTTACAGAGTAAATGGCTATAGGGATCACTTGTCATGCTGTACATATTATTTGTACAAAAGGGCATACTACTTTTGGGTACACTGAACTCAATGCAAAATTTTGTGAAAGGACAAGTGACACATTCTAGGAACACACTTCACTCCCAGGAGTGCTCCAGAGTAGAGGGGTGCAGGGAGAGCAAGGGTCAGTGCTTGCTGTCGAGCATGTACACTGAGAGGATATCAGACTAAGAGAAAGGTCCAGTTTTGACTTAAGTAGGATGACACTCCTTTGGGTAACACAGACCCACCAGTTCCACAAAGAATGCCATGAAGAACTGTCAAAAAAATGTCACAAAATGGCCAACAGACAATGGACTGCTGAACCCTCTAAAAATTTTTCAAATAGCAGTAACAACAGCAACAAAAAAATCTCACCAAAATGCACATCCACACACAGCACCTTTCCTCTTACAGTCATACTGGGTGCTTTGGATTTCAGCCTCAAGCCAAGACTTGCTGACAGAACATTAATGGAAGGAAAAACCAACACTAACAGCAGCAGCACAGGAATTTGAATCTCAGCATCTACTATAATGAGTGGTAAAATAACTCCAAAATCACCTGCTCTTCTCCAGCTCACCCACTTCCCTTTGTGGAGTACAGTGAGTTAGAGAAAACAGCATTTCGGCATCTTCTCAGTCACACAAATGTTTGCTATCTTGTGCTATTGAGGGTAAAAGAGAATCAGACCCTATGATTTCAATTTGGGCAGCATTCTAAAAAGATCTAAAATGGACTGCTGTCGGCATCCCTTATTGCACTCTAGTGTTTCTGCAAGTATGACTTGCTTATAACGCATAGGCATATCTGACATTTCGTTAAGTACTTCAGTCCTCTGCTGTACATAAAGCTGAGGAACAAAAAAGATGCATTTTGTACTCACGCAAAGGCTGGGAACCAGACTGGACAGGTTGACATGCCGCGGCGCAAACATATGAAGCTGCTGAAGGCAGGATATGGCAGCTGCCTGAACAAGCGAGTCTGAATGGTCTTGTGTGATTGCACATCCCACCAAACAGGAAGAACGGATTGTTGAAATTGTAGCTCCATTACCTAATGATGTAACATACTACCCTTAACACAGCATAATTTTTGTATGGCAACTGTAGGCTTTAAGCATTCTATATATATGGACACCATTTCATGCACCAAACCATTTCCTACAATATTGGATAACTTTTAAGCTAACATACCTATATGCACATAATTTTGATTAGCTCCAATAGACGAGTTGCACTGCTATAACACGACACAAACTCTAAAAGTCAATACTTAATTTGAAAAATAATCCCATTCTGTAGTTTGAAAATTAACCTGCATCAGGGTCATAAAAAATCTTGAATTACAGAAAAATGTAACCTGCAGCAGACATTCTACATAAGCTGTTGTTTAGTTAAAAAGTGAATGATGGTCCAGATCAAAAGGTTAACACACAGAAAACAGTTACACAAGTTCAATTAGACCATCTAGAAACTCTTCATAGCTACAAATTTAAATCCAGTTATTTAAAGTTGCTGAGGCGCTGGCTCTCTGGCACTGCATCAAAGACCACCCTAAAAATACTCTAAAAAAATAACAGTTGGAGAAAGGTACAGCAAACTAAGAATATAAAGTATTAATGGAAATGTGTTATAGATCAAACATTATTAATTATGTCAAACTTAAACTCTTGCTTGTGTTAAAAAAAAGAAGGAAAATATCTTGCTTCTTGCCCTACCTATACACAAAAATATCAACAGCAAAATACGCAGCGAGTGTTCTTCACCTTTTACCTACCATGCAAATTTGCCATTAGTCAGAACACCATACACAACTGCAACTTCTTTACACAAACCTCAAACTGCAAGCCTCAAGTAGTCTTTAAGAATGATCAGAAGTGAAGTTGCTTGCACAACTGTAACAGACTGTCAACACCACCCCCTCCCTACCTGCAACTGCAACAAGCAAAACCTTATTTTCTTTAAGACTGCAATATATTATCGTTATACAAGTTAGATTTTTAGTTTTCACTTCAAATTCTTACTAACCTTGCAGCTCAGGCCCAACAGTAGTTATTATAGCTCCAAGACATCGGCCTAGGCATTGATGCACTTCCGTATGTGATGGTGGAACAGTTAACAGCAGAGTAAGAACTAGGGAGAGAGTTGGCTCCACATATCCACGGTACATTGGTCCACTAGAATCTACTATCAAAGCAAGTGAATGGAGAGACCAGGTCTAGCAAACAAAAAAAAAAACCAAAGGAATATTTTTTGGTAATACATTTAGGAAATTTAAATCACTTTGTACGCAGACTGTTATGTCCTTGCTTAAACATCTCTAGTTAGCTACTCTGACTCCAGATGTGCTTCACCTGGGAGTATAAATAACTGAGGAAAAGAAAAAGAAGCTACTCTAGTGTATGTTCTGTCAAGTAAGCAATTTAAATCAAGGTGGAAGTATGATTCTGTACAGTTACCAGTGGCTCCAACTTCTCAATCTGTGGGTATAAAGTGCCCCTACTCAAAGATGGCACACAACTTCCTACTGATAAAGCATAATATTCGGTCACAATTTCAGATAATCATTTCCTTGCAGAAACTCATGAAATTACCTGTTATATCAGGCAATTACAGCATAATCTTTGAAGAACAATAATTACAGACAAGACACATGTTCGTACTCAAAAAAAAGAAAACCAAAAAAAACCCAAACCCGAAGATGGTCGGGTTTTGGGTTTGTTTTGTTTTCCTCCTTCTGAAGTAATTTTTTGATTCTAGTGCTGTGATAGATTTCACTACTGGGACAGGGGTGGGGGGGAAATAAAAAAAAATAATCAGTGCTTTTCCCTCTAATATTCAACTTCTTTAAAGACAAATGTACTGGTCCACCTAGCCCTCTCTTTCTCTTACAGCAGCAGCTACAAACAGATATTTAAGAGGGAGTAAAGACAGACCAAGACTGACCCCTCAAATTTCTCCTGGGAGAATAAAGACAACGCATTCTCCCAATTTCCAAGTATTTTCAACTTTCGAAACTTCAAGAACTGCACAGTGTTTATAGTTATTTGACAGCTCCAAGGGCATTGCTTTTTCAACATTATATTTAGTTCCCTTTGTACTCTACCAGCAACCTTTTGCCGTCAATCTGTTCTCCTGTGAGACTTCACATGTCTACAGTCTGTCATGGATAGAAACTCCTCCACACTTTTGACTTGGCTCTTACTGGTCCTCTTTCTGTCCCCTAACTGCAGTAGGCTTGCAACAGATTTTATCATAATATAACCCCCCCCCCCCAAAATTGAGGATTTCCCACCCNATGTCTACAGTCTGTCATGGATAGAAACTCCTCCACACTTTTGACTTGGCTCTTACTGGTCCTCTTTCTGTCCCCTAACTGCAGTAGGCTTGCAACAGATTTTATCATAATATAACCCCCCCCCCCCAAAGATGAGGTACTGCCATACTCTATTCACAGTGTCACATATACAGAAATCGCTTGGCAAAAAAAACTACTGCTCATGACCCCAGACTCAAGTAACTCATGTTAACCATTAACCAGTCATTAAAACTTTAGTTTATAGCTACGGTAAAACTAACACATTTTGCTTCGCAATTACGGTAAAACTAGAAATACACCCACAGTGAATTACTCTGGTGCTACTGACAAGCAGACACTTGCGAGTCTGATTTAACATGACCACTTGCAACTGCTTCCCTAATGAACAGAGAGGTTATGTTTTGACTGCAGTACATATTTGGGATTCTGTACTGTAGAAGTTTATAAGTAAAGTTCCACTTTCTTCATGCTCCCTGGCACATACTACATCTGTATGAGTTGGCTTATATGTGACATTACTCTTTACTTATATGTGAATTTACTTATATGTGACATAACTCATTACTTATATGTGCATTACTCTATTAAAGAGTATCTGAACATGTAATTTTGTTTGTTTCTTTTTTTTAATCTTGAACATTTTATAGTTTTGTGGTGATTGTGGTTTTTACCTGGACTTCCGGAGAGGTTCCATCTTGTGCCAACGCCAAAAGAATACTAACACTAGTTTTCAAATGCTGTCCAGAACCTATACCACCAACATATCGATGTAGACAGCCCAGAGCCAAAGAATGGCCTGTTCTTGATACAACATCTCGAGCAGATTTTAACCTACCAATGATGAAATAAAAGGAAATCATGTAATTCACTCAGTTTGTTACAAAAAACCTTTCAAATACCTTAACAGTACAAACAACTAAAAGTTCTGCAGGCCACCTTGCAAGATCTTGAAAAGCCTTTACAACAAAAGCAAAACCAATGTACTTAATCCATATTAAAGTGGATTACATATAAGACAAGCAGGAGTGATTTCAGATGAAGAAAAGTTTTGGAAGTGAAAGACTATAGGAAAAGCATCTAGTGCTTACCAGTGTTTCATAGCAGGCTAATAATCAGAAAAGTCATTGCAAGACCACTGCAGTGAAAAGGAATCAAGAACTGAAAACCACCACCATATACTGAGAAATAACAAAGAAATCCACAGCTACAACTTCCAGTGAAAAGTCAACTGAGTAACTTTTAATACAGCTGTTTTCTTCTAGAGCTGTGTTTTGTGACTTTCCCAATAAAGCTTTCTTTCTTTTTATTTGTTTTTAGTAATGTTTTATTAATGAAACTAAACCAGAATGAAGAGCATTCTGAATGATCTAGTTGTAGGAAGTAGTGACTTGCTGAGTCTTTCCCATAATACTTCTGCTTCTGGAATCATATCACATACATAACTTCTTAATTAAAACCTTTCCAGGGGTTGTGGAAGAGAAACAAAAGGCAGCTATCCTAATTAGAACAAAGAAAGGTCTGAGGTATCTTCCTGGTTGTCTGTATATGAGAGGCAAGTGTGCTCTTAACTGTCAGTGAACAACAAACTAAATGCAAATCTCAAATATAAAAAATTATTTGACAGTGGCAACCATTAGCAACCAGAATAGATAAGAACCCTAATAACCTAGATAAGAAACCAAGGAAATAGTCTGAGTAACAGAAATTCAAGGAAAGATGGTAAAGGTGATGTACTTTTTTACAAGATAAAATGATGGTAGAAGAGCTGGGCTGAGGCTATGGGCATACAGTCTGGCCAGTCAAAAACATGGGCTGCAGCCTTGAAGCAGGTGCATTTTGATTCACAGACAGGCTGACATCTTAAATTTAAGCCAAAAACTGGGAAACATGGTCTTCTTATATCTACCACACATCTTTCTATAGACCTGGGATAAACAACAGAATGGGGGGGAGGGGGCGCGCAGGGGGGCAGATGGATTATATCTATCTAACCATTAGTCAGTAGATAAATTATATCAATATGTAAAGATGTTTTGATTAAACAGATCCACTATTGCACAATTAGTGTTACAGATGTACTCAGCATAAGCTGCATTTATCTATCTGAAGCAGTTTAGTCACTCTCAAGTAACTTGCCAAAAACTATTCACTGGTAGAATTTTACATTCCAACAAGTTTAACAACTCAGCTTTTATTCCTAGAAGAATCACATTAAATGAATCAAAAGAAGACCCTGTTTGAAGGTTTGTTAAATCTACACAATCATAGCAATTGAGCATGAAGAGAAGAGAATAATCAATATGGTATTTAGTGGAGGAATCTGTCAAACCACATTACAGGATATTCTTATTTCCTTTTCTGAATCAAAACCAACTTACTTATCAAAACTGTACTGAGCCATTCTAGCAATGAAAGACGCTTCTCCAACCACTTGAGCCATTCTGCCAAGAGCTTCACCTGCTGCACATCTCAAAATAGGGTTAGGATTATCAAGGGCACCCATTACCAGTGTCAGTGCAGATTTGCGGACTTCTTCTGGTCCTAAAGTGCTTTTATTCTCAGCTAAACCCTGAATGAAAAAAAGAAAAAAATAATTTAAAAAAACATTCCAAAACAGGGAAGAAAGGGAAAATGTACAAACGAGTTTACTGTATATGAGATCTTCCATTAAAAATGATGCACTTTCACTTTTTGTTTATATTTGTCATCATTTATCCTAAAATATACTTGTTGAAAATTTTTAAAACTCACGGTCAACAGCACAATCTCACATTTACCAACACTCTGCCTACTTCACATACCAAAAGACCTTTTGCATCAGTCTTTCTTACCAAATGCATTATAGCGCTACATGCACTCTACTGGTACTGACTCTGAGCTAGCTTTATACAGGATACCTCAGGAAAAAAAGAAGCTGTAAAATCTAACTGCAACATCTCTCTGAGACAAGCAAACCACAGCTCAGTTATGTTTCTGCAAGAATCATTTAAACCAAGGACATTTTACATCCATTAAGATATCTTTTGCTTAATGATCACATCTTTGCAAACTTTTATACAGCCTGTTACATGAACATATTACAGAACAATAAAATTAACCACTGCTTCTGCAGCTTCTTTGGTTCCTGTGTTCCACTAATAGTACATCACCTCTCACTACAACTTTCACTAAGTCTTTTACTTTGGGAAAAATAACTAAAACACATGTAAAGTACAAACACTGTACACATTATAGAGGAAGAAACTGATTCTCATTTTCTCTTCTGAAATACTCATTTCAGCCAAATTTTGAGAATTCTTTGGCCATTTAACATGGCATTGGAAATTCCAGATATCTGTCTCAGAATCTGCTTTTCAACTTGTGGCAACATGGTTCACATATCTAAGAACAAAACAAGAGAGATGGTATTTTGCCAGTGTATTTTGCCATCAACTAAAGATGTGCAGACCCAGTAACAGTCAGCTTAAACTGGACAGCCAATTTTGTATGACGAAAGTAAAATAAGAAGAAACACATCCAATCTTTAGCTACAGGCTGGCACATCTACGAGGGTAGTTTTCTCAGTGCACAGGACTTGGCTGCTCTGAAGATGAGCAAGTATGACAATGACAGATGTTGTCCAACAAACTCATGAACTGGAAACTATATAAAAGAGCATCAGGAAAAAAAGAAACTCTTTAAAATAATTGCCTAGTAGGAAGAAAGTCTTACACTCTAAGACAATGATCCACAAAGCTTTGAGATAATGCACTCTCTGAAAGCAAGTATTTCTGAGGGATATTATTTGTGACTTGCTGTTGTCTAGATTCCTAACGTGATGGCATGAGGCTGGATTTCCAAGTATAGATAGAGAACACAGACCTGTAACTGAAGTCTGTGGGACTAGGCATAAGCATCTACAATTCTATGCAATATTAGGGAGTCTTAAGAAAAAATTAAGACTTCCAAAATGGAAAACCAAATCCCTTTTTATTCCTATAAGCCTCATCCGTACAATACTCTATGACACGAGGGCGGCTTTGAGTACATATGACAATGTTTTTAAATCCACCAGTACACTGCAAACAAAACAACAGGACTGAAAAATTAAGAAAGTTTAAATACTATAGAATGCTGACTATATCTTTGCTCTGTACTGATAAATGCAGACTAGAGCTTATGCCAATATCTGAAAAAAAAAAAAAACCAGTTTTGGCATTTTGAAACTTGAATGTTTAAGTGGTAACTTTAGTAATGTTCTCCTAACAAACTTTCATATGAACTACAAATTGATGAATCCAACTGCTGAGCTTTGGCATCCATTACAAATTCACTAGTTTTACCTTCAAGGCACTAAGAACAGCAGTAAAGATATTAAGCTGCACAGCTTGCTGGCGAACACCTTTAGCCTGCTTGACACATTCAGCAAAGTGATCCAACATCTGTAATCTAAAACAAAGAATAGAACATACTTTTAAGTGATGCTCTTTCAGAATACAAACTAAAACACAGTTGGTAAAAAACCCCACACATAAAAAGGCCTTTTAAGTTCAGTCACAGAAGTTACACTTTAGGGACTGCAGAAGGTAGAAAGGTACACTTTAGGTAAAAAGGGTACTGTTATTCTGAACAGTCCCTTTGCTGTGTCTTTCAGCTCATCCACAGATGTTTACTATTTCTATTGAAGAAAACACCACCAAGAGGAAGGGAGTCTTCAGATACATTTGGCTGTAGGACTAGAAAGCTATGAAGACAAGAGTGGAAAAACAGTTGCCTTTCCACTGCCACGCAAAACAGTGCTGCCCTCTGCATTCTTGTTATTGTTACTATCAGTTTCCCTGTTTAACCTCAATTCTTCCCCATTTAACCATGCCAGAAGGTGTTACTGGGAGGAGGAGTGCTCCCTGGAGGATACCAAGAACAGAAGTATAATGAATAATCTGCATTTTTAGCTACTCCACAGCTTCCCAGCCAAATCTTTCCAGAGCTAAGAACTGATCTAGATCAAGTTGAAATACTGCAAGCTGGCCTCAAGCCTACTGCAAAATGAGACTGACTGCTAGGAAAATAACTGTTCCCATCAGGATTGCACTAAAGGATAATTTTACTTTGAAATGCATCTTAGAGCTGCTTTCATTCCGTGCTCAGTGACGAATTGGCTAAATAGAATGACAAAAGTAGTCCTGACAACTCATAACTCTGCAAAGGTAATGCAAAACACAAAGGAAAATAAACTGAATTCCATTTGCTCTTTTTCATCATTGTTTGCCAAGTAGAAATCAAGTGGTCTTACTCATGGAAGTCAAATTAAACTCAATGGATAGTGCTGCTGAGAACATACTCAAGGCTGATCTCAAGTTAATTATGGTGGGTATTTTTTCAGGAAATTCTGATGCAGAGATATTACTACTGTTACATGGAGGAGAGAAGAATCTGGTCTCCACTTCTGAACTCTAATCTTCAGAACTAATAAAACTGAGGAAATTGCCTAATTTCTAAACTGGGTAGACATACTCTGGAATCCTAAGACACAATGAACACCAAACACTGAACCCTGACTTTAAAGACAGTTGCTATTGAAGGAGATTCTTATTTTAAGAAAGAAAAAAAAATTATAATATTATTCAGAGAACAATGCATTAGATTCTGAAATTGAACATTGATGTAAACTGACCTATGTTTGTAAGAGACATGAGGAAAAACCACACCAAAGAGAGCCACAGATGCATCGATGACAGATACTCCTAACGGAAGAGGACCAGGTACAGCTTCACCAGCAGGGATGCGCAAGTAAATAGAAGATGGATCATGTTCCAAAGCACCACTTCCAGATGCACTATTTGGCTGAAGCTGCAAAATGCCACATGAATAGCTCAGAATATACCTTTGCACATTAAAATTTGTGAGATACTAGAGATAACAAACACACACATGCAGTAGCTTACAAAACCAAAATGGCTTATAGACACCTGAATGCAACTGCAGTGTCCCCATGCATATGAATGCTAGCATTTACAGGGCCAGCTAAATCCCAGAGGGTCAAAGCAGTTAACAGCTGGATAAAGGCACAGATTACTACTCCTGGTAGTCAGAGATAGAAATTAAGACAAAAGCAGATCAATCCTGGTACTAACAGTAGGTTCCAAATCAGCAACTACAATATGACATTTTGTTACAACGGCTATTCATTCACTCTGAGCACTAAGCTACAATACAGCATATTAAATTATCAGTTTTGCTTGTAGCAATTCCCTGTACAGAAAGATTTAGAAACAGAATTAAAATGACTAGCACACCTATCATGAAAATACTTCTTGACCATCATTCTTTCAGGAAACACTACAGAGAAAAAAACCTTATCTTCATGATTTGTTAACTATTTAATCCTGAAACAAAATTGGAATCTAGTAGCTCTGCATTCTTCTTAAAGGTCAGAAAACACAGCAAACATTTATAGAGACTTTCATATGTCTAAAAAATAAAACAAGAGAATCTGTGAGGCACTGCAGGGCTTCCGTTACCAACAGTGACTCTGTCTTACAGGTTAGAGGGGGGAAAGGGAAGAGAGGAGTAGGAATGCCCAAGAAAGTTCTGTGGATTGAGGATTGCACTGGTAGACTGGAAGTCTACTACATCCACCATGGCAAATGAGGGAATTCTATAAAAAAATATTTTTTTTCTTTGACAAATTTCAGCTGATCTTTTCTCAGAAAGTTTCCCCTTGGTTTCTCACACTTGGTAACAGTCTTGACTTTTGGATCTGCTCAATCCAGACAGCTGCCTTCTCAGAAACCTTGCCATTACTAGATAGTCAGTAGCAGAAGAGACGCTTTCAGCTCCCCCCTTCTTCCTATGCCAAGAAATTCCTGAGAAGCTGAGTTGCAAAGTTTATGATGGCACAGTTCAGCAAATGCTGAGAACAGTGAGCTAAGGAATACAGTTCACAGAGAAGTCAAAAATCACAACAGAACTGTGAAGACAGAAATATAGCAGGTATATCCAGACAGACAAACATTTTCATTCTGTCGTTAAATCCTTATGTGTTTATGAGGGTAAAAGGTTTGAAGAGAGGCAGCCAGCCCCTCCCTAGTCATCACAAATTAGGAAAGCAATGAGAAGGATATTAACAGGTAGTTTCACAAAATACTTAACATCAACAAATTGTTGCATTCCTTATACAAGGATCATACAAAAAATGGTAACTGCATCAACATTACCAACTGATCCAAAAATTGAGACACCCCCCCCATACCTGTTTCCTTTAAAACAACAAAACCAAACCCACCAAAAAACCCACACCAAAACAATTCTTGTGTTCCAAAGACTTTTTTTTTCTTTTTTTAAGTGCAGCAAATTTCTTATGATGCCAACAAAATTGTGCCAGTGCTCCCAAACTAAATGTAAGATTTCATACTACACCTCTAAAACCAGTTAAATCCTGGTTTGCTATAACATCACTTGGAATACTGATAGTTTGACAGCAGTTTCATTATAAGATTTGTTAAGTGGAACTCTTTTTTTTTTAAACCCAGAATAAAATAACAGAACTACCAGACTGGGAAGATTGGGGGGGGGGGGGACACCTCCTTGTTTTAAAA
>NDXB01005318.1:290199-310938 GCA_002631895.1 Agapornis roseicollis
AAAAAAAAAAAAACAAACAAAAAAAAAAACCAAAACACCAAACCAAAAACCAAACAAACAAACAAAAAAAACCCAGAAACTCAAACTGAATCTTCATTCTCACATCTGTCCTTTAAGTATACTGATATATAGGGTTCTCTAGCTTTTAAGTAACAACAATATAAACAGCTAAATTGGAGTTCAGAACATGACCGCTGTACATCTCAACCCTGTGAAGGGGACTGTAACTTTTATACTGTTACTTCAATATTTTGCAATATTCATACTCTGCATTTATACTGTCAAGATATACAGAAGATGAAGCATACAGCACAAGACCCATGGAGACTCCTAATACCTATTTTGAATCATTTCTGCTTCAAAAGCAAGCACCAAAAATACATCAAAAAGAGTAACAGAATTTTTACTTTAATAAAAATTGCTAAAAATTTACATACCTTCATATGTCTTTGGAGGTAATAAAGCCAATATATCATAAAGTCTTAAACGGACCATAGCTGCACTAGCTTTGAGATGAGCTCCATGGGCTTTAATTACTGATGGAATACTACAGAATCAAAAAGAGACAAAAATAAATACTGCAGTTACTGAAGAGAGCATTTTCACCTTTTCACAAGAGAGATCTCCAGTTAAGACAAGAAAAGAGTGTTCAGGAAACTACTCTGAGTAACACTACTCAATTATATTTCCAGAAGTAATCGTATTGAGCAGGTTTTTCTAATATGAAATGCATGCTGCTGTATATTAGACACATGTACCTCCTCAGAAGAAGCTCCTAGCACTAGGTCAGAATATGAGTTAGAACAAATTAGTTTCAGTATTTCAGAACCAGGAAAAGACAAAAGTGAAAAGAGAGCAAAAATTGCTACTTACTGCGACATCATTGTCATGGCACATTCTATGGGTGTCATCAATTTCCTGATCACATCCTCTGTAAGGAGCTCAGGACAGTGAGCAACAAAACTTCTCATAGCTAGTAACAAAATAATTTAAATTAAAATTTTACTGAAACAAATATAAAGCGTGAGCAAGATAACAGATACTAAGAAAATATCCAAAAAGCAGCAACCAAATATGGTTATTCAAAGACTATGCAACATGTTCATAAAACTATGTGCCAAAACCAGGTCACACTGATGAAAATCTGACACATCTTCCTGCTTTCTTCGAAAACAGGTGAAGTTACAAGAGTTCTCTCTGTAATACTTAAGGTCGTGTTTTGGTTTACTGCACACTTGTGATCTTGCAGTTTGAAATCCTTACCGCAGAGAGCTCCAGCCCGGCCTTCCAGAGTTACTTGCCAGGTAAAAGAATCTCCTCGCGCCTTTTCTGCCTCCAACTCCTTGAGAGAGCGTGGAAATACATTTCTCCACAGCAGCAACATCTTAGGCAGATGATACCGAACGACAGAAGGACCTGCACAAAAAAAAGAAAAATGAAGTAAGTTTAATAAAAACCCTCTGTTTAAGTGAAAAATCTGTCATGAAGGCTTTTGCTCTGTATTTTTCCTCTTACTTCACTTTTCTTCATTTTCTCCTGCTTGAACAACAAAAAACACAAAAAATTCTTTCTCATTTCTAGGTTGAAAATGTGGCAAATAAATACTGTAGGTAAGCCTGTTTGTTGGTATCAGTACTGAAAATAGGAAATAGGCAATTCCATACCTGGTCATGTAATACGTAACCACTGCCAACTCTCTTTTTACAATCTTTTCATTCTGTCTCCTATGATTACTTATTACTAGTTTGAAGGCAAACTCTGTAGCCTGTCCAAACTTGTTCATAAAATGAACAGAAAAAAACCTGACAGCTACTAATTACGTAACTACTTTAACCACCAAGTTTAAAGAAAGATTCACTGCAAGTGCATTAAAAATATATTGGAGAAGGACAACTAAAATAGGGATACACTACTAGAAACACATGACAGCAAGCTGGGAAGAAAAAAAGTAATAAGAGAGGCAATTTAGAGAAATAAAATGGAATAAATGGTATTTGCTGAGAGATCAAAATAATGCAGAACGCATCAGAACTTCATTATATTTTCCAGTATTAAAAAACCGAAACAAAACAAAAAAACCAAGCCCACTACTATTGCTGCAAAATCCAAGAGTATACTTAGACCCTCCAAAATACATTTCTGGTATTTCTGTGATGGCAGATACAAACATAAGGCTGGCTTTCTTAAAAGACAGCTGAACAGCTTTTAAACTGATAGCACTTACAATCAGTACTGTTGCCTCTCCAGACACACACGTGCAACTTGCTGAAATGCTCATTGTGTTTCATTTACATTCCACTTCCTCTGCACAGATTAAGGAAGGAAGATGAGGGGTTGCCCTTTCCATAGAACGACTAAAGACTGGGTTTCCAAAAAACAAGCAGAACTCTTTAAGTACCACACCTTCTACTATCCTTCAGCTTACATAAACACTAATATTTCACTTTTTCCCAGCATAAAAAACAAGGCTAAAATAAATCACTAACACTTTATTTCTCTTGGTATGTGCTAGATACTGGACTGATTATATGTAGAGATCATTTGCCACAACGGGTATAAGAAATGTTGAACAAGCATTAAAACAAAACAAAACCCACCCATTTTTACAAACCTAAAGTCATAAGTGCTCCAAGTAAAAGCCATCCAGCTTGAGTCCGCTGCAAGGACAGCCTGCTGTTTTGTGCAGCAGTTCGTAACAGATCCTCAGCAATACTGACCACCATCTGCAGCAATGATGAAAACCAATGTATTTTAAACACATAAATTAAGCCACTGAAAGCTACTGCAACACATCCACCCTCACAGACTATATACAAAGATATCCTCAAATCATTTAAATTGACCTTCCATAAAGAATGAATGCAGATTACATTTCATGCAGATGATCAGTGTTCCACATATGACAACACAGAGAGGAATATTTTCTTCAGCAATTATTCATTAATATGCTAAACAAGAAAGCAAATTGAAAGGGGTGGGGAGAGAAAGCTGGTAAATACTACAACTGAAATACTACAAACACATGCTCTGGCCATTGTGCTCTTTTTGGGCAAAAGCACAGTTTTGATAATGCTTTATGTTGTTACCATTCACACATTTTGCAAAGCTACTATTTCTAGACAAAAAGGTATCTTTTAGTACATTCACAGATGAAACACTCATCTCACCTTTCCTTTGGCATGAGGAATACCTAAGGGACACTGATGCACACCACCTAACAAAGCAGCCATTGCAAAACTGTAGCCACTAACAGCTTCAGGGGAGGTCTTCAGATTGTTGAGCCTTTCTGCACATCTATCCAAAAACGGAGTCAACTGAAAAGGCAATGCCACAGCTACACACCGCAAACACCATGCGGCAGCAAGCCGAGCAGCCATGCTGGGATGAAGAAGAACTGAAGTTACTGTCTCCAACAGACCTACAGAAAGAGAGTTTACAGTTTTAGAGGTATGATGAGCTTCTTAACAGACGAACAATTAAATCGATACTAGACAGGAAACATGAAAGTTAAGAAAATCAGGATTAAAGTACCTGAATTTTACAACTTCACCTTCTTCTTCAAGAGGGGAACATATTAGCATTATGCTGCTACAAATCAGGTTTCTACCAGCAAGGCTTCAGCTGCCAGAGCCACACCACTGACTTCTACTACTTGAACAACTGAAAAGAGGCAGTAATCCTACATAAGGGAACAGGCACTGGATGACTGCTAAAATTTTGACTTCTTTTACGCAGATTGCCAGTAACAGAACAACATTAAGACTGATCTTTGGCTTTGCTTCATATCATAGAAAAGCACGTGCTACAGAAGGCACTGACTGCTGCACTCCAGTTTTGATGCAGTGCTGTCTCCCACTGTCACCCTGCATCTTTCTACACATTCCTAACCTCTACGCATACTTAATCCTGCTTTCTAACTGTGAGCTCTTCAGTCCATCTCCACACCAACACCTTCCTTAGTCCAGATCTCTAACTTTGCAAACTCCTACTTCAAAACTCCCACTGACACCTTATCTTTTGCTTTTTCTGTAGCTAGTGCATAACTTCTGCTAGCTGCTATGAAGTAAGCAGTAGAAATAACTCTGAGATAGTCCCTTCTGTTCTTACAGGGCAGAGCAGCCAAAAGGAATTAATACAAGCACAGTCTTCCCCACACCACAGCTGGAGCAAAATCAGTATGAAAAGGATGTCATATGCATCAAATCAACAATCTATATAATGAAATATCTAAAGGAGCTTGCACTTCAATTGGAAGAAAACCCTCAACATCTGCAAACTGAAAAAACCTGCAACACTATAGTGTAAAGGTGAATTTGGATGTTAAGATAAACAAAAGAAAATACCATACAAACCCTTATCAACTTAAAATGAGACTATCCACAGCTTTATCCCAACAAAATACTCTAAACATCCCCACAGAAATTTGGTATCTGAGGGCAATACAGCTTTCCAGGAGCAAATATTTCAGACCTTCTATAACAAAACCTTTTATTTCCTATAAAACTATTATCAGAAACAAATCAATACTGAAAATCAACTTTAATCACCCTAAAAAAGAGCTGCAAGCAAACTTTGATCAAAACAGTTCCTTAATACTTTAATCAAACTTGACCTAAAGTTATGGTACTAACACTAGAAATGAGCTGGACAAATATAGCTACCTGGAATACTACAATGAATGCCAGTTTCATCAACTTATTATTATATACTGATTTATTATTTAACTACATTGAATTTTATTTCATATTCATTGCTCAAATGTGTCCTGTCATCTATTTAAATTTATTTGCATACCAATAGAGGGTTCTTGAATAAGAGGAGATGCAGTGGCATTCAGACTCTGAACCAGACTACCCAGTTCCTGGAGAGCACACACCATTACATGCTGGCTTGCAGCTACATCAGCTGCTCCTGATTTATTTTCACTGTTAGCGTCATTCACTACCGCTTCTGCAAAAGAGAAAGAAAAAATATTTTGCGTAACTTCCACTTGAATCACACCTCATAGCACATAGGATAAATAGGGATAGTTCACTTTTGACATCAAACTTATATTAAAACAAAGCCACAAGCTTGATCATAGCTTGAACTTGCAAAGTAACTGTGTTCTGAAGAGAAATAGTTTTAGAGCTATGAGCCAAACACAATCACCAGAAGGCCATGAAAAACTTATGCCCATCATTTATTATGAAACGCAATGCGCTAAGAGGTAGGATTAATAGTATAACATAACAAAGGCAAGTATACCTGTATGCAGCATGTGTATTGTATCTGTAGAGAGTAACCAAAATGATAATATTGACATACCTAGGTTCTGCATAAAAAACTGCATGCATACGTGTATGGAATAACACTAAAAAATGAAAAAAAAACCAAAACAAAACACACCACACCACAAAACAAAAAAACCCAAACCCCAAACCCCAAAACTTGTAAAGAATTAATCGCAACCACTAATCCCTCTTAAAGTTACCCAATTAAGTTCCTAGATCTCACTGCAGGTTCTTTCTCTTACAAAATATCCCAGAAGCAGCAACTGTGACTTCAAAGAAAAGGTACTTCAATATCAACTTCATGTTTACCTGTCTGCTACAGTAGAAATTTAGAAAATCATCCCCCTTCTATGAAGGGAAGTAATCAAAAAAAAAGGAAGAGTTCTTCCAATCCCCAAATACAGAAGGCAATTGCCTGCAACTTTAACAAGGTAGCAGGAGGAGGAATTTCTGCAACTGTTTCATCTCAGAAGAACAAAATTACTCCTCAAAGTATAAGAAAGCTGAAAAATGGCTGAGCCACTGTAACAACAGCAACTTTTAACTGGTCTCAAAGAAATAAAAATGGTCCTTACCCACTGCCTTCATTTGTTTACCAATGGCTTGACATATATCTTTGGCAGCTGCAATCTGTGCTTTCTCCCCAAGTAAACTGCCCACAGTTGCTCTCAGGATAAAGGACACGCATCTTCGAGAGTAAACTGCTTCCACATGGGTCTGAGTTGCACGAGGATGGGAGACCAGATCGAGTACATGGGACAAAAAGGTAGCAAAGTTGCGCTCCAGCCACTGACCTCCCAATGTTGTGACAAAGACAACATAGGCCTGAAAATTCAGAAATCACAAACAGATCCAATTAAAACAGAAATGAAAGACTATATTCACTCAAAGACTAAACATTACAGTTATACTCATGCATAATGTAGTACAGTAGCAATACCAGTTAGTAATAAGCAACCCTAATGAGGTTAAATAGGATGAATCGATCTATTAGCCAGGTCTTTGTTGTAGAAACTAAACTGTTCTCCACTGCCAAGAGTAGCCCCTATACCGCTATACATTCTGCAAAGAACTAAATACTCTTTGGATGACAGCATGAAAACCCAGTCCATTGCTCTAAATATGTGCCTCTTTAGAAATTTTAAGTACATATATTAATAACAACAGCAACATTAATGTGTTCTAATTCACAATGAAGACCAGGTATTTCCATTAAGTTCACTTGAAAAGGGTTCAGAAAAATAACAAGGGTTTCACAAAATACCCCATGTTCAAAAAAATCTGGATTCTGGGAAGTTACTGCAGCATATCGAAACATATGTCAGAGTGAGAAAGCCTGAACTTGAAGAGATACTGCTGCCACCTTTCTCTATCAGACAAGTGGAGCTTCTACGTTCAGGTTTCAGCTACTCAAGACAGACATATGGAGTGAAGAAATGTAGTTTAACAAATCAGGGCTGTAAACTACCCAGCAGTTGAAAAGAGCACACAGAAAAGGACAACAGTGTGTCCTCCCTAGAGAGAAATAAAATTGAAAAGTGGAACTAAAGTCTTCAACATACTAAGGTTTCCAATATTTTTGCAAGTTAATCCCACCTCATATACACTGATCAAATAAGCTTTCCTTGGCACATATTTCAAGCTATTGTTAATGCACATCAATAATAAAAGAAAGTAGCTTAGATGAATGACACTACATGTACATCTAACAAAACAGGTGAGTCAAACCAGACCTGTAAGTAAACTTATAAACAAATAAGGAACAAAAGTGTGCATTTTCCCTACTAAAAGGCTGACAGTTATGTATAAATGTTACTTTACTTAAAAAAAAAAAAAAGGTAAAAATATTACAGCTCATAACAAACCTGGGTAACACCAACTCGCACTTCCCTATTGACTGATCCTCCTACTTTTAACATCTCTCCACCACTCTTTAGGAAACCAGATCCTCCCCGCAGAAATCCTGTGGCCATAAGCTCCAAAACCTCCTCAAGCGTGGCTCTCTTCACATTCTGCCGCATCACTTTTGCAAACAGAAAAGTTACCGTTTAATCCCAAAGTTCCAAACATTACAAGCAATGATCTTGAAACCAGACTTATCAATTCAAAAACTGTCTTGCAAACATAAATCCAGCCAATATTTCAGATAACAGCTTGTTTTCATGTTTAAGAAATAAGCTCATTTTCCCAGGTGATTTTTGTTAGTTTGCTCTTTCCTTCTGTGACAACAGGGATTCTGCAATCTTTTCTCTTTTTAACTTAGAGTTTATAAAACCAAACAATCCACCTACAAGCTTTCATCTTCTGGAACAACAATGTATGACACAACACTGTCATGTAACATGGTACTGAAGGTGCATTTTGTCCACTTGCAAATGAAATCCAGAAGGATTTGTACCTGTTGCTTGTTTTGGTATCAGTGCTGTAGCCATGACTGTCCCCAAAAGCTTTGACACTGCAACTCGCACGCCATAGTTTGAGTTTTCCAGAGCTTTGAAGCACAGCGTTGCAACATTCTCTAGTTCAGCTGTCCACATAAACACTGCTTCATTCTGTAATTCAAGCAGACACTGTAGGAAAAAAAGACTTGCTGAGCACCAGTGGAGACCATTCTTACATTTTATCTAAGTGTCAGTGTAATTATCAGGTTTATTCAACAAGTATTTTAATTGGATACTTTAAAAGTTAATTTCCACACACACACTCTCCCACTCACCAAATAACTTTGCTGAGTAAGCAGTCAGAAGCCTCACGGAACAGGTAAACATTTAAATAAAAATTAAAAGAGGAAAGCACAACAAATGAACTGTTACCAAATCTTCTCACATTGAGGCTCACAGCTAAGATGTTTTATCTCATGTTTGTTTAAGAAGCAGGAAAAACAGTATTACAGTACCTCCATTTGCATGAAGTAATTCAAATTGTTAGTGTAACCCAATAAGGACTTAATCTTGCTCAAGTAATTATCAAATTTCCTATCACAAACAACAGTTGCTATTAAACTGCATGTACTTTACAATTACAGAACAAGAATATATAGGACTGGTGATAAACAAACCCACCTTAGCCACTGCACATCGTACAGCCATAGATCTGTCTGTCAACAGAGACCTGGCATTCTTATAAATATCACGGTGACAAGAAGCTGCTGCTCCTCCAAGTCCATTCAGGACTTTCTGTAAACTCATCAGAATTTCACTGCGGCCCTGCGACTGCACATACACACAAAAACATTTATGCAAACACATGGACACAGTATTCATATTGAACCAGGTGCATAATTCTGCATTTTCCTGCTTCCAGGCAGGAATATTTTTGAAACATTTATAATGCATTTCACTGCAGCCATATACAACTGACACCTCGGTGGTTTTAGACAGCTGTAAGCACTATACACAGCTTTACTCAAACTGCCTCAGTTGTCACATAGATTAAGATGATCCAACATATTACCCTAGACAAGATATTTCTGTACTACCCACCTCTCCCGCCCCCGGCTTCCCCCTTGGGAAAACAAGGCAAAAACAGCTGAGAGAACAGGAATCCCAAGTAGTCAACAGCTTCCTACTATACCTGTACATAGGCAAGTAATTACTGTTGGAGGGTAAAAAAGAACAAACCCAAAACACACCAACCAAAACACTAACCACATCCAACAGCACAGGACACATCCTCCCAGTATCATGACACACTCTCTCTTTTTGGGGGCAATGTATCCTGCTCATATGCAGAGCAATATCTTGGTGCAAGACTCAAGTATTTATTATTAGTTTTTAAGCAACTGAAGGTTTACTCAGGGTACCTGAGCAGAAATCCTAATGCAGTAATTAGTAATGGTACATACAACCAATTTACAATTTTAATTAATGATGTTACTATTAAGCAACTACTATAATTGTATGACGAAACACTAAAACTCTTCCACAGTAAAAATACATGTCTGTGTTTCACTTGATACCAGCCATGTAAGCAATCTGCACTTTTCTAGGTAAACAATCAGGCATTCTGGCAAACTCTTCTGGGGGAAGCAAGTTTCAGACTAAATGGAATAAAGACCACACATATAAATAATCTGCAACTTACCTCTGCACTTTTCAGAGACTTTAAAAGATTATTCACTGTTTCTGGGAAAGAACTACCCAGCATTCTGCCCATTTTTTCATAGAATGCTCCAACGCATGCCACAGCAGCCCTATGAAAAAAACCATGAATTGGTGTACTCTTTTTCTGTATCATATAAGTGAAGATAAAATGCTCAAACGTGTATGCTCTAATCATCATTGATGAATAAAAAACTAATTATTATCCCCCACTATTTATACTATAATGAAAAACTTAATTAGCTTCTAAGAACATAAATGTATTTGAGGGGGTATTACTAAAGAATCTACACATAGATTCTGGAGAAGACAAGTACATGCTGAAATGTCAAAAAGAGTAGGGTTTTGTGTTTCCATAAACTGTCTCTTTTCCAAGCACCTGCAAGATAACCCCTACCCTTTAATATACACTCACATTTTTGTAGATACTGAATGATGAGTTTTTTCCAAGCCTAAACTTAAAATATATAAATTATTGCATAACACCAGAACATTTATAGACACTGTAAAAATCACTGGATCCATAAAAAGAGTTTTATACACATTTTTCTTGCCTTGCCATTTGCGATTAGGATTTTTTTTAAGTAACACTGTACTGCAGTTACATAACAAATTACTTCAGGCCAGTCAAGAAGCAGCTCCTGAAAACATGCACCTTTTCATCATGAAAGAACAAGCCTTGTTTTTAAACCTGAAATTCTTGGGTAGACTACCCTTTAGTATAACTATGTATTACAGACTCATTATAGCCCACCCTACCAGTGAGACAGCTCCTCTGAGTAAAGAGGAACTGGATCACACATACATGCACACACACATCCAAGTATACAGACTCTGAGAGATGTATACAGTATATCACGGTAGGGGCAAGGTTTCATGGGGGGAAAAAAAAAACAGCATTGAACATTTGCTTACAATTCTCTGGGCACAGATAACACTCTTGTTTGACAATCTGCAGGTTTCATCTTAAACAGGGTACCTGAATGCAATCAGCAATAATTCCACTAGCAGGATCTCTTCATTGCATCACTTCATCAACTGTTATCCTCTCCATGACATAAGCATACAAAGAGACATAAGATAGTCCCATGCCTAAAGAAAAACATCTCACTTTCACCTAGCCATGTATGTGTCACCTTTGAGTCTTGCCCTCCACAATCTAAATCCTGCTCTTTTCCTCTGCTATACCAAGTACGTTAGCTACAAATGAGCATGCAAAAGGTAAACATAACGTGCACATATACAATCATATTCTTCTTTAATATCTAGGACCACTTAAAAATAAAAATATATTAAACATACAGTTTTGTGGGCAGGTAGGCTGCAGTATCATCTTTGCTCTTGATGATGTCATTACACTTGTCAAGTGTCTGAAAAACAGTAAATGTGTCTCCAATGCTGTAAAGAGCAGCAAGATTTTTTGCTAGTAGTTTTCGCGTAGGTGGCCCAGGGGAACTGCTGATGAGTCCTGTTAGTTGTTCTACAAGTTTCTTCTGTTTTTCCTTGACATCCGTCTGTTAATGGACCAAAAATAAGTAAGAGAAGTAACTTAATCCTTTGTCTTGCCTCCAACACCCACCAAAACCTACAAGAGATTAAAGTAAACCTTATACCACTCCCCCTTGTATGTAGGTCAGCAAACTGCTTGTCTCACAGAGATTTAAGGTGCATTCAATAATAGCATGGACAGATGCTAAATGCTCAGAATTAGCACTGTTACTCCATTTGATTTGTGCTTTTTTAAAATACTTACTAAAAATAAAGCAATGCCTGCCTAGAACATCTTTTAATCCTGTTTACCATCAAGAATCCCTACTCTGGGAGGGAAGGTTTTGCCTTCCAAATACTTATGACAACGAAGAACTCAAACCAAGCTATGTATTATATAACAGAGTCAGACTGACTGCCTACAGCTACAAACTAGTACAGAGGCTCTTCAGGCTGAATCTGAAATCTGGCCATTACCTGTCAACTTTCTCTAGCATGAAATTAATACAAATGTTTTAGAAAGAAGGAGAGGGGGGACACCGCAAATTACCTTGTTAGCAGCTACCAGCACTTTATCCAAAAATCTTAACCATTCAAAGATAAAGACGGGTCTCTTTGCTTCTGTGATTTGAGCTAATGCTTCCTCATTCAGCAACAAACTATGAGCCAGCTCCATAACTGGTTAAATTCCAGTTTTATTGTAAACTTGTGTAGCAATTCTAAAATAAAAAATGACAGTATTAGCATTAAGTATAACAGTACAAAGCTCTGAAAATGAAAAAAATACAACAATGAAATCCAGATTATACAATCATGGTTCACCCTGTTAAGACCTGTCTTAGCTAAGCAGTCCCACTGAAATATTACTCACATATTTACAACTGAGTATATCCATTAGTATTTTAGGAAGCAGAGTTTTTAATTGTATAAAGAGCACTTACAGGCATCTTCACAGTGCCAACTCTTACCCAAGAAAAGAATATAGTGAAGTCCCTGTTTAAAGAAGGAAAAAAAGAAAAGCCAAACAAATCCACACACAAAAGAGGTAAAGGAGCCATCTCTCTGTCTCCCCTTACATAAATAAAACAGAATAGAGATTGTCCCTAATCAAGACCCTTGACTGCACTCCCAAAGCTTGCACATGAACCTGGATACGTTCTCAGCACCTTCAAGAAACAAAGTGAGAACGTGATGAACCCACCACAAATTTCAGAGAGGCAAGAACAGTGCCCTAAAAGAGACAAGAACTGACCTAAGGCTTCCCAGATCCCACTAGCATTGCTTTAAGCACTGGACAAATAAACAGCCTTCTGAAACCCAGAGGGAATTACAAGCAGCAGTCAAATGACTGCAAGCCTCCCCAACAGGCAAATTACTAACACCAGTAATCCTCCTCAAACAGTGAATGGAGGGTGGGCAGCAACAAAGCACTACCTGAAGCACACTATCAGTGCAAGCAAACACTGCAAACAACTTAACCATAGCAAACCACATTTCAACAAATTGTAGCTGTTTAAGGCTGAAGTGAGTGAAAAAAGATAACTTATATAAAAAAAAATCACAAAATTCAATCAACCTTCTTCAGCAAAAGAAACTCAAAAAGCAAAAAAACCCCACCCAACCCCAAAACCTGCAGTTAGTGTTGCTGAAACTAGTGTCTCTGGCAAATCAAAACCAGCATAGCAACTGAGGAGTATTATGTAAGGCATGTCTTTCAACAGCTGCACCATTCCACTTGTGATCTCAAGTGCTCACAGCTGCTTCCTCATTCAGTGATCAAACAGTACTAAAGGGCAACATATTAATATTACAACCGTATTACATTTCTAAATTCACCTTATGATTTGGTGCTGATGAAAATAAAGCAGCCCAATGTCTGCAATACTAAGCCTCTGCTCTTTGGTACTTTGCATTACACTGTATTTGCATTATAGTATTTTTCACTGTATACATCTGCAGTGACAGATGAGGAAAGCGGAAGAGCCACATACAGAACAACATATAGCCCTCCCCAGCGCCTCCAAAGTTATGAAGAACTGAAGAGGTGTTGCCTGCCAACAATGCAAACACATCACCTCAAAACACTTTTACATGAGACTAGGGAGAAACAGTGAATAACAGCACTCTTGATTCTTAACATACCATCCCAGTGGCCCACACTGCTCATCACACCTGCACAACACAGGAATACCACATGACAGGTGCTACCCTCTTCCTCCCCAAGTAAGTGTGTTGTTTTTTATCCTGGCCTTTAGAGCCATGAACATAGTTTGCTTCCACACAATCCCCCCATCTCTTCACCTAAACTTAGGAAACATAAGCCCTCAACAAACAAATTCACATGTACATTCAGCCATGTCACTGAAGCACAAGGGATTGAACACAAGAACCTGCTTCTACTCTGTTATGGTGAGACCTCACCTACAGTACTGCGTTCAGCTCTTGGGACCCCAACACAGAGAGGTGTGGGGCTGCTCAAGCAAGTCCAGAGAAGGCCATGAAGATGACCAGAGGGCTGGAGCACCTCTCCTATGAAGACAGCCTGGAGAACAGAAAGCTGCACGGAGGCCTTAGAGCAGCTCCCACTGCCTGAAGGGAGGCTACAATAAACCTGGAGAGAGACTTTTTAAAAGAGCAGGTAGTGACAGGGCAAGGCAGAATGGCTTTAACATAAAAGAGGGAGATCTAAGTTAAACATAAGGGAAGAAATTCTTCACTGTGACAATGCCGAGGCCCTGGCACAGCTTGCCCAGAGGGGCTGTGGCTGCCCCATCCCTGGCAGTGTTCAAGGTCAGCTTGGATGGGGCTTTGAGCAACTTGGTCTAGTGGAAGGTGTCCCTGCCTCTGGCAGGGGGCTGTAACTGGATGATATTTAAGGTTACCTTCGAATGCAAACCATTCTAGGATTGAACACATACTGAGCTAACTGAAGACTCAGAGCCTGACATACTGCTGTTGTTGGTCAGCAATCCAAAGCGCACCTACACGAGCCAAAGGTTGGCTCCAAAGCTCAGCCAAAAATGCCCACCAAGTTCTACTGATTCTGGTAAGGGCTGGACCTTGCTGTGCATGCTACAAGTAATAAACAGTTACCTCCCACAGGCAAAGTCAACCGGCAAGCTAAGCTGAAGCATTACAGGGACTATAAAACATGCAGGTGTACTAGAGTTTCTTTCTATTCTCCAGCCACCATTCCACAGCCTAACTGAACCCTTAAGTTCTTCATTACACAAGAACTTCAGTCATCTAAGCCAGAATACTGGAAACTGGGCACGTTTAGGAGAAGCAACATCGGATGAAAAGGCTTTTGTGCGTAAGTCCCGCTGCCTGTATCGGCCACTGTCACAGGCTGTAGCACCTCCCCAGGTCCAAAACCCCTTCNGCTGGAAACTGGGCACGTTTAGGAGAAGCAACATCCTCCTGAAGCACCACATCGGATGAAAAGGCTTTTGTGCCTAGGTCCCGCTGCCTGTATCGGCCACTGTCACAGGCTGTAGCACCTCCCCAGGTCCAAAACCCCTTCGGGAGGTAATACCTCAGGACGGCACCGCAGTGCTGGCTCCATCACGTTCAGCAACACACACACACAGACACACACTCAGAGCCCATCCCGAGCACCGCGGCCGCGTTTCCCTCCTACCGTGCGGCGGCCGCGTCCTGCCAGCTCCGGGCTGCGTGAGGCGGTGACAGCGCGGCCGCGGTCCCCGGGAAGGTGGAGGGGAATAGGAGAACACGGCCCCGGCCGGACTGCGCCACACGCGCCCCCGCGCCGCCACGGCCCACGCAGCGGTGCACCCCGCACCGCGGGGCCGCCACCACCAGCGGGCTTGGCCGCTTCCACCCGCACCGTGCCCGGCCGGGCTGGCGGAGGACAAGACACCCGAGCGGCTGCGCCCCGCAACCCAGCAACAACCCCAACACCACCCGGCAGCCCTGAGCTACCTGCTGCTGCGGAGCAGGAAGCGGCAAGCGCGCAGGCGCCGACGGGCAGGGGTGGCCGCACGCAGGCGCCGGGCTGGACGGAGGCGGGTGAGTGCGTGGGGCCCCTCAGCTGCCCCGCGGCGGCAAGGGGCCTGGTACGGGTACCCTGAGGAGTGAGGGAGAGGGGAGGAGAGGGAGAGAGAGGGGGAGGGCAGGGCAGGTGGTCACGGTCCAGGCTCCCTCTCGGTCTCCCCTGTTGTAGTCCGTCAGCTCCTCCCGCCTCCGGCGGCGCACGGGGCGGGGAAGGCCTGAGCGGCAAGTGTTTCTGCTTTCGAAAAGGGGTTCTGCCTCTCAGGTAATGTGCAGGGGAATGAAATAGGTGATAAAATGTGTTGACGGTGTTTATAGGAAAGGGGTTGGAACAGGGCATGCGTGCTAAACATGGAGGAAGAAGAGGAAGACTACATGTCTGATTTATTTATTAAGTAGGTGGCTCTTTTTTATTTTTCCCTCTTAAGTGATTGTAACCGTGTTTTTAAGAGTGCTAATATTTGCTGGAATTACTCTTAGAGAGGATGTAAGACCAGGTTTGCCCATGGTGAGGCGGGTGAAAGAAGCTATTCAGAAAGAAGGAAAGCAAAAAGAAGCCAACGAGAAGAATAGACAAAAGAGTATTAAAGAAGAAGAAAAAGAAAGACGTGACTTGGTACTGAAAAGTGCTTTGGGTACTGAGAACAAGGGCTTTGCTTTGCTCCAGAAGATGGGCTACAAGAGCGGCCAGGCCCTTGGCAAAAGCGGTAAGCTGTCACTGGAAGTGCCTGCCTATATTCAGATGTACCTTTATGTTTTCCAGACTGTAGCTGCCACTTTGTATTTAGACAGGGTGGATAAATGCCTCTCCAGGAACCCTGGTGTTGCTGAACTGTGAATGTGTTGTGGCAGAACAAAAGATAGGAGTAAGTCTTCTAAAAAATGGTGTAGATTGAGAGATGCAAGGGAAACAGCAGTACTTGCTGTTCAGCAAATGCACTTCCATATGTGCATGCCTACAGGAATTGCTTTAAGGATGTTTTCATGGTCTTGCAAAGCTAACAGTGTTCTACAAAAAGTCAGCCCTTCCCTTTGAATTGGCCTACCCTTATGAAGCTTTAGTAGATGAAGTAAAATAATGCATCACTAACTGCTCTGCCAGTTCAGTGTGTCTTTAGCAGACAATTGACAAATGAAGTGGCCTGAACAGATCCTTTTTGTTCTTCATCTTTGTCAAGTTGAGAGAGTCTCAAATGAAAAATGCTACAGAAGCCTGTAACAAAGCAGTCTTCACCACAGGTATGTTATACCTGTCAAGTCAAGGCCATTTTCTTTCAGTTGGGTAGCATCCTGGAAAGGATTTATAGCAATTCGGCAGACAAGCCAACAGAGAGAGGCAGTTCCAGGTGAGCTAGGCAATTTGTAATGCACTGAACATGTGTTGATTTGGCCTTTTTCAACTTCCAAGGGAAAAAAAAAAAAAAAGGAAAAACCACCACAAGAAAATGTACATATTTAATGGTAAAAGCTGTTTGCGTGCTTGAATATGCTGCACAAGTCATAGTTTGAGAAAGAGTTGATTTCTTAAATTAACCTATTTTTTCATTCACAGGAGAAGGCATTGTTGAACCTATTCCTCTGAACATAAAAACAGGTTTGTGATATTTATTTAGTTAGTTAAGTATCATTGCTTCTCAACTGCTTACATTCATGTTTTGAATTCACATAGGCAGAAGTGGAATTGGTCATGAGGAATTAAAAAAAAGAAAAGCTGAAGAAAAACTGGAAAACTATAGACAAAAGCTCCATATGAAAAAGCAAGCAAATGAACAAGCTGCAGATCAGTTCAGGTAAAATGATGTAACTGATGCTCCAAGCAGTGCCTGAACTGTGATTCTTTTTATGCTTTATTAGGTTATGCTTATAATGTGTTACTATTTTTTAATGTTTTGGTTGAGAAGAGTTGAAGTATATAGTGTGTTTCTTAGTTCTAAAGCAGAAGCAGATGCACACTACATGTGCTGCATCATTTATTTCTGTAGATGTTAATAACACAAACAATATACGTAGTAATTTAAGTCAGCTTTTCAAATCGGAGAACCATGTAATTTTTGTTAATAGGAGGGCCATAGCTAATCCTGAGCAGTGTTGCTACAACAGTTTTTAAAATTAGGATGAACTTTTTTAGGTTTTAATGTTTTTATTCTCCCTATTTCCTTGTTATACGTGGAGAAGGAAAGCCTAGGGAAGGCTGTATCTTCTGCGGATGTTTAGTGGACCACTTTTTTTGTATCCTAAGAAAACCTCATGAAGAAATAGTGTTCAATATAGTATGATCCAAAAAAAGCTAAGACATTCCCAAGAAATACTTGTATGGTCCCACAAAAACAATGTCAGAGAGACTTCTTAACTTTAGTGTTATCCTGGTCTGAGAGAATTAGTAGGTCTAGAATCTTAGATTTTCTATTTTAGAAAAGCTATCAACTGTAATGTGTCTGAGTTTCTCTACTTGCTTATTTTATCCATCTACTTTTTCTTAACAGAATAAGATGTAAAAACAAACAAGAAGAACATAAGATGGAAGGGGACCTCCGAAAAAGCCAGAGGGCCTGCCAGCAATTAGACATGCAAAAAGTGAGACTGGGGTTTTTAGGTTGGAAGGAAGGCTTATAGGTTAAACATACAGGCTGCAAACAAAATAATGAGCTAGTTCTTGGAAGTTCTCTAAAACTGTGGGTAACTAGCCCAAAGTCTTCATGTTTGGCAACACTTCAGTCCTCTTAAAATATTTCAAAATACATGTTTGCACCACTATGATATGTAAAGGTGTACACCAACCTCATGGTGAGTTATGTGAGGACCTGTGTTAATTTGCATCATCAGAGCTCACCTGGTTTTGCTCCCACATTCTTGTGGTTACTTCTGAGCTGTCAACATATCTTCCAGTAGCCAGTGTCAGGCCTCCCTAAATGACAGTGCTGTTTCCCTCAAGTGAGGGAACATAATCATCACAGAGTGGTTGACACTGAAAGGGAGAGACTCTAGAGATCACCTTGTCCAGCCTTCCTGCTCAAGCAGGGTCACCTAAAGCATGTTGTCCAAGGCAATGTCCAGACAGCTTTTGAATATATCCAAGGATGGGGTCATCATTGAGAGAATCAGTAGATTCACCAAAGAACAAAAACCAAATCCAAACCAAAGTACCTTTCACCTGTAAGGAGTCACACATAAACTACTATAAATTTCTGACCATTGAAAACTTCAGGTACTTTTTTTTTGTCAGTTAACCTGTTAATACCACCTTACCATTTTTTTGTTTTGGTTTGGTTTTTTTTAAATAAAAGATAAAAGTAAATAATCCTTCTTGTGGACTGTTCTGCTTAGTTTCCCCACTACAGTTTTAGTGATTCTTGGTTATATTATACAAGAAAGTTAAAATCTAACATCTCGCCTATAAAAACTGTTTTTATCCAGCATCTAGCAAGAAAACCCACAAAGGCAGATAATTTTCATTTAAATCTTTCATTATTTAAGGATATTGGCGTTCCTAAGGAGACTTGGTACTGGCTAGAACCTGAAGAGGAAGACAGAAATGATGAAGAAGACAAGGAAGATGAATGCACAAGCTCAGACTTAAGTGTAAGCTCTGCAACTAAATTAATGGCTTGATTCAGACTTAAGTTAAATATTCCTTTAAAAAGTGTGTATGTATACATATGAGTATGAAGGACATATGTATGGTCTCTCTGCAATCTTAGAACAGTATTTTTTATAGCAGTTACAAGATATAATACAAAATGCTAAGCCACTGATTTATTGCTTATTGGTTTTGAAGCTGGGCTTTGGAAAAAATAGCCTAGAATTTAAATTCTGAACATTTTCGTGTCTTTGCCAAGATATGCAAGACCATGTATATTAGCAAAGTTATTTGCTTTTGAGTTTTCATTTTGGATGCCTCATCTCATGTCTTAGGCTGAATTTTAGAATCATTAAGGAATTTCTGAAAATGTTTCAGATGATCTCAGGAGGGACACTGGAAATTCACATCTTTTGAGAATGAGATTACACAGCTGCTGTTAGCTGTATGTGTTTTATTTGCAGAGATTAGGTGTGACAAATTACATCAGAAACATCATATACTTGAAATAAGGTAGCTAGGTAATATTTTTAGCTCTTCAGTGCAGGTTTCATAGCTAGAAAGAAGGATGGGCAAACAACAGCCATTAACTTTTCAGAGACTGTAACTTCCTGTGAAATATACTACAAATATGGGGAACTTCATGCCTTACTGAGCTACATTATTGTGTAGCTTTTCCATTGAAAAGGGTTAAACAATCTATTTTAATAAAGGTAGTAGCTCAAACTGTTTGTGTCAGACCCAGATCATTGCATACCTGTACATATCCCTAGGTATCAGAAAAGCTGCACATCCTGACTGCCTATTTGAGAGAACACCACTTTTACTGCATTTGGTGTGGGACAACCTATGAAGGTGAGAGTAAACCTGTTGCGTGTTTTACTTTGCTTATGCAGCTGGATTTAAATAGTAAAATATATCCTTCATGTTTCTCTTACTGGATGCTTTAAGCTTTACATAGCTAGTTTTCCTGCTGTTTTTTGCCCAAAGCTTTGTACATTTTGGTTATAAACCAATTTTTAGGTGTTCATGTGCACAAAAAAAACCTCATTAACAACTAACCACACAGGCTGTTATTTGATTTGGTACTCATATTAATTTGAGGAAAAAAAAAAAAATAGGTCAAAACCAGTACCATGCAAAGCTGTGAAAGGTTGCAGGTGTTTCTGAAAAAGTTAGAACACTATACCAATTCGCTTCACCAAAGAGGGTAAAATTTGTGTTCACTTGTTTTAGCAACTTTCCCCCACACCCTATCCTGCTTTTTCTCTGCTTATCCTGTAGATTCTGAAGATTTGTCTTCAAACTGCCCTGGAGACAGTGCTGCAGATCATGACTAACGCCCTTCTGAAGGAAGAACCCCTAGATAAGTATGTATAGTTCATAATATCTTTTAAGAAGGTATGGAGCTGTGCCATACTGAAGAACTTACATCAAAGTATGCAGAAGAATAGTTGGCAGTTAAACTCACATTTCTGAAGTGTCTTACAGGTTCTCTACTTGATGCATGAATTAATAAGAATTAAAACTTTGTATTTATAGTTGAACTACAATATTAGAGGCAGGTTAAGCCTTCCATAGTCTTTGTTTATGCCCCACCCAACTGAACAAGAACAGCTGATAATAAAATTCAGGTTTGAGTAAGGAATAAATACTGGCCAGTTACTCTGTTGTATAGTGTGTTAAACAGGATTTATTTTTCACCTCTACAAAGATAATCAAGCATCACTTTCTTTTCTTTAAAATCTTAGACCTGGTGGGAAAAAAGTTGTGAAACATTACAGAGATGTTACTTGAATCAACATTCTGTGGCACATAAAGGTGCATATTTTGTGCAATTAAACAGAATCATAGAATAGTTAGGGTTGGAAAGGACCTTAAGGTCATCTGGTTCCAAACCCCCTGCCATGGGCAGGGACTCCTCAGACTAAACCAATTCACCCAGGGCTCCGTCCATCCTGGCCTTGAACACTGCCAGGGATGGAGCATTCACAACTTTCTTGGGTAACCCATTCCAGTGCATCACCACCCTCACAGTAAAGAATTTCCTCCTTATATCCAATCTAAACTTCCCCTACTTAAGTTTGAACCCATTAACCTTTGTCCTACCACTACAATCCCTAAAATAGTGCTAGATCATGTTGTTGAAGGAGTTCTATATATAAAATGTTTTATATATATATAAAATACATGTTATTTATGTATGTAAATGTATATATTATAGATATTGACACACTTGTGAGGCGGGCTGATGCCAACCTCATGAAGTTTAACCATGCCAAGTGCAAGG
>NDXB01005320.1:0-10118 GCA_002631895.1 Agapornis roseicollis
GGGGGGGGGGGGGGGGGGGGGGTTATAGAGACCTCCTGAGATCTAAAGAGAGAATTTCAGGAGAGCACTCTGAGCCTCTGCTCGTGTGGCAGGGGGTAGGAACTGGGTGATCTTAAGGTACTTTCCAACCCAAACCATTCTATGGTTCTGTGTATCCATGCAACTGCCTGTCATTTTGTCATTAAATATCTCTATGCACCTTTTATTACAAGTGCTGTGTCTTTTCAGCTGTGGGATATCAGGAAAAAAGCTGCTGTCCAGACATTCCAGAACACATACCAGGTCTTGGCTGTGACATTCAATGACACCAGTGATCAGATCATATCCGGAGGCATTGACAACGACATTAAGGTAAAACACCCTTATCCTTGCATGCTTTTCCAACCACGCACACCTTTTCCATCCCATCACATCTTCCATTCCTCAAGGCCAAATGTAGAAGCCTGTTGGTTAATTTTACAGTCACAAGAAGCATGTGGACCTCGCTGTGTCTGACCTCGCTGTTGGTTTAGGGCCAATAAGCTCTAAGGGAGTTGCTCCAGGGCTCTTTGCCATGTGACAGCCTGGGCAGCCCTGGCATTCCTGGCCAGGTGTCCCAGTGCTGCTGTCACCCGCTGGAGCAGACATGGAATGCTGCTCTTCTGGCAGCCTGTGCCTGTCCCGGAGGCTCTAGAGCCATATATGAGGTAAACTAAAGAAAATGTGGTGACGCATCCACACTCTATGACCTCTGCTCCAGTTTGCAGCTCACTTTGTCACCTGCCAGTGTGGAAAGTTCTTATTTAAGAACCAGGTCAGGGTTTCATTCAGCTGGTGACTGAGATTCTCCTGATGCTGCATGGTTTAATCTGTCTGCCTGGCCCTGTAGCCTCAGACTCCAGCCTCACCTAGGTGTGGGGAGTGTGTGCTTGTCACAGAGCCATCGCTGAGTGTGGCATCAGCAGAACTGTTCCCACTGCTCCGCTTTGGGAGAGAACAGTGGACTTTGGGGGTTAAACAACTGCTCTGTGCCATCAGTCAGTGGAATTTAGGAGCTGGGGAGCTCTAGCCAGATGGAGATGGATTCCTGCATGTGTGGGGCTGCTGACACTAAACTCCTTGGTGGTTGAACATGTTCTAAGGGGGCAAATTCCACTTTTCCTAATACACACATACAAGTCTAGGCTCTTACTTTAGCCGTTCAGACCTCCCCAGCTGGAACCAAAAGCTGATGTTTGCTGTGGTCCATACCTGTGTGAAACACTTTGGAACCATCAGTTCCAACAGTCCTGGCCATCTTGTTGCTATACTCTGGTTCTGTTGTGTGTGAAGGTGTGGGACCTGCGCCAGAACAAGCTCACTTACACAATGAGAGGACACGCAGACTCAGTGACAGGCCTCAGCCTGAGCTCAGAAGGCTCCTACCTGCTCTCCAACGCCATGGATAACACAGGTACATCCTACCTGCTCTGAGGGCACTGCAGCCAAGGGCTGCTCTCTTGCACCAGCTTTGCACCACGTTTAAGAACAGCTCAACTTGTGTGATGTAGAAACACAAGATCCAGCCATGGGGATAAGCTGAAGGGAATCTGGCTCCAGAGATAAAGCTGGAATTCTTATTACACCGGTGATAGTCATGTCCTTTGCAGGGAGGGAGCAGCTGCAGCACAGCTCCAAAGGGCAGGGAGGACACGCTGTGGCACACGTTGTTTGCACAGGCAGTTGAACACAGCCTCAGCCTGGCTCTTGTCAGGCAGGTTTGGCTCTTTCCCTGCAGCGGGAATGACAGCAGATTCCAAACTTGTCTCCTGGGGGGTGTTCAGTGAAGGTGCTCAACACCGTGGTCGTGGAGAGTTAGAACAAAGAGAAGGTTCATGTAAGGAGATGGTGCCTCATTTGTGTAAGAGTTGGTTTGGAATTTCCCCCTCCTCTTGGTGGGGTCTTGGTGTGATTATAAATGTCTGTGTTTCACCTTTCACACCAGACCTTTCTGCAGGGGGAAGCTGCTGCTTTCCCTTTGCTTCTAGGGAGATAGTTGTTAAAGCTTCACTATGAGCATGCTGAGGTGTTGGCACAGAATGCCCAGAGAAGCTGTGGCTGCCCCATCCCTGACACTGTTCAAGGCCAGGTTGGACACAGGGGCTTGGAGCAAGCTGTTCTAGTGGAAGGTGTCCCTGCCTGTGGCAGGGGTTGGAGCTGGATGAGCTCTAAGGTCCTTTCCAACCCAAACCATTCTGGGATTCTATGGAGAGAACCAGGAGCTTTGCTTGTTAGCAGCATGCCTTAGGGAAAGAAGCATTCTTGCAGCTGCCCTGTGCCACCTTCAGCTGGTGACTGTGAGCTCTGTGTTGCAGTTCGCATCTGGGACGTGCGGCCCTTCGCCCCTAAGGAGAGATGTGTGAAGATCTTCCAGGGCAACGTGCACAACTTTGAGAAGGTGAGTGCCCTGCAGAGCAGAACGTGGTGTTTGTGAAGTGCTGCTGCTATTAACTGCTCTCCAAATTGTTTCTTCGATTCGAGTTTCAACCGGAAAGGCTTTAATAAGAACGCAAAGAAAGATGAATGCATGAAGTGGGATTCCAATTAAAACTGCAGTAACCAGATTTCTTTGCTCACTTCACTGTAATTAGCTGTAAATTAAGTATTTTCCACATTCACTACCTACTTGGTGTGAAATAACAAGGCTCTGGATGGTGCCAGCCATAAACCAAAGTCTGTAATTACCATCTCCTCGGGATCATTAAAGTGGGGCTCGTGATGTTGAAAGTCTCGTGGTGATCTTAACTTGAGTAGAAGGGGAAGACTAAATCTTCCTTTGCAAACAGATCTGTGCTTGTTCTTTCGTTTTAGAACCTTCTGAGGTGCTCTTGGTCCCCAGATGGGAGTAAAATTGCAGGGGGCTCGGCTGACAGGTGAGTTGCTGCTGCCCTCCCTGTTAACCATGAATCCAGGCACTCCTGCAACGAGTTGAATCACGTTGGCTGCCCTGATTACTACAGCGATGTGTTTCTGGTGCCTTTGTGGCAGTGGAGGAGCACCATATAGTTGTAAACTGATCTTACTGTCAAAAGCTGACAAGAGATCTATGTTACTGCTTATGTTCAACCACAGGATCCCACCTCAGGACCAGCAGGTGACAGGAGCACGGTTGATGTTGGACTAGGACCCATATGGTTGTCCTAGCAGGAGCTTGTAAGACTCTTCAGGACCCAGGGAGTCTGGGAGGTGTGTGTAGTGTGGAGGTTGTACTGCTGAGGACCACGTTAAATGCTTAAATTGCTGTGTGGCAGCTTGCAGGAGGCACCAGTGGTGAAGGATCACTCTTGATCCTTACTTTAATTCATGAGTAACAAGAACTAAAGACCTGGCTGAATTAGCACATATTGGGCTTTACAATGAGATATCCTGTAAACTAAAGCAGCTGAAGAATGGAAGGGGCAGAGGGAGGAAACCAGCAGAGGGTCCATGCCAGCCACTGAAGGTCACTGTGAAGGATACCAACTGCCACTGGAGCAAGTCCAGACGCACCCTCAGTGCCATGGAGACAGGAATTCCTGCAGGCTGGAGCCCAGCACTTGGAGCAGTAATCAGCAGATTAATGAGTTTCTGACAGAGGAGAAGGAGAACTTTAGCTCTCAGTGGCCAGACAGAGTGGGGCAGCTGTCACAGCAAGTGGCTGAGCTGTGACTCCTTTGCAGCACATGGTGTCCCTCCGAGCACTGGATCACTGGGTTAGTTCTGCAGATGCTGGTGTAGCTCTGAGGTCTGACAGCAGCTCTGTGGTGCTGTTCCGTGGGGAAGAGTAGGCAGCCAGGTCCCAGGGCAGGTTAGACAAGGCTGTGTAAATCCTTCTGGCATCTCTGAGCTTTTCAGTTTGGTTTTGAGGAGTTTCTGCTGGGAAAGCAAAGCAAGGTGAAATAAATGTGTCATTTGTCTGTGTACAAAATAACTCCTCAGTGGTCAGAACCACAGAATCAATTGGGTTGGAAAAGCCCTTTCAGCACATCCAGTCCAACCGTTCCCAGCACTGCCAAGGCCACCACTAACCCATGGCAATGAGGCCTCTTCTCCACGGTGTGTGAACCCTTGCAGGGCCGGTGCCTGCAGCCCTGGCCTGGGCAGCCTGTTCCAATGCCTGAGCACCCTGTGGGGCAGGAATTGTTCCTCAGCTCCATCTAAAGCTGCCCTGGAGGTTTCCACACCAGGAGCTGGATCTGTGTCAGGCCTGGTGCTGAGCCAGTGCAGAGATCAGCCGTTGGAGGGGGGCAGTTGCTTTCCCTCCTCAATGCACTCACAACGCCTCTCTTGTAGGTTTGTGTACGTGTGGGACACCACATCCAGAAGGATTCTATACAAGCTGCCAGGCCATGCTGGGTCAGTGAATGAGCTGGCCTTCCATCCAGAGGAACCCATCAGTAAGTGCTCTCCACCTGAAGTCAGAAGGGGCAATAGTTTCAGGGCTGCTTGAGCTGCTCATCCTCTGAGGAACAGCCCCACAATTGCTTGTGGCCCAGAGGCCTGAGTATCACACAGATTTCGTGGAATCCCGGCCTGGTTTGTATTGGAAGGGACCTTAAAGCTCATCCAGTTCCAACCTCTGCCACGGGCAGGGACACCTTCCACTAGAACAGCTTGCTCCAAGCCCCTGTGTCCAACCTGGCCTTGAACAGTGTCAGGGATGGGGCAGCCACAGCTTCTCTGGGCATTCTGTGCCAACACCTCAGCATGCTCATAGTGAAGCTTTAACAAGTATCTCCCTAGAAGCAAAGGAAAAGCAGCAGCTTCCCCCTGCTTGCTTTAAGCTCCCTCCCAACCCAACCCAGTCTGTGATTCTATGCTCACACACAGCGCTGTGTGAGTTCACACAGAAACAACCAAACCTCTCCTGGGCTCAAATGAAGCCGTTACCAGTGTCAAGAGTGGCGCTTCTGCCTTCCCCTTGTGTATTGAATCCTCTGAAGAGCCTTTCGAGGTGGAGGTGGTGCTTTGGAGCTGGGCTCCCGCTGCCTTTGCCCTGTTCTGGATCGCTACCACCGCCATCGAGGCTTCCCTGGGCAGGCTGTGCCCTCTAGCGGCCTGCAGGCCCCCAGCAGCATCCAGGCTGTGCAAACAGCCCCTTGGGATGCTCCAGAGCACGGCCAGCGTGTTCCTACACCTCTCTTTCCTGCTTCCCTGCTCAGACATTGCAGGCAGTGTGTGGTTATGCCTGTCTGGGGCTGGGGGAATGGCACCCATGGTGTGCAGTGGTCAGAGGAGCAATTCCATGGGGTGGTTTTGGGGAACAAATGCAGTTCGGCTTTATAGCTCACAAGCAGCAAGTGAAGTGAGGTCAGTTTGAACTCTGTGTGTTTTGTGGAGAGCCCAAACTGTTGTGTTTAACATATCCCCCTTTTCCCACCTCTCTCCTTCAGTTCTCTCTGCATCCAGTGACAAAAGGCTGTACATGGGGGAGATCCAGTGAAGCCAACAAGGACATGGGACCCATGATCCTTGGTTTAAAGAGGGGGGATTGACTTTGCCTCTTGCTGGTGCCAGTCCCCCTCGCACTGATGGCACTGGGAAAACGTTGAAGCAGCTCAATGTGACAGACTGCCCTCCTCAGGCTGTAATGTCACTGTACAGCTTCCTTCCAACCTCCTTCCTGTGGGGAGGAAGGGAAAGTAGGAATTGAAAGGAATTTGGTTTTGGCTGTACCACAGACGATAAAACCCTTCCCCAGCTCATTTGAAATTGGTAAAAGCTGTTCAAGGTCCACATGTGGGTTGTATATTCCTTGTCCATTTCTCTTGGGGTTTTTATACGGTGAAAACTGAAATAGATGGCTTTTTGCAAGAGCTCTGTGTGTGGGGGATGTGTTGTTCTGGGTTACTCTTCAATGTGCAACACTAAATGGAGCACTTGTATACACCCCAGGGAAACCACAGGTGTTAACTCCATAGAACCACAGCGTGGTTTGGGTTGGAAGGGACCCTCCCAGGGAAGAGCTTGTGCCTCAGAGCTCAGCTCAGTCTCCCCTCGGGCAGGCTCAAGCCATTCCCCTTGGCCTGTCCCTACAGGCCCTTGTCCCAAGCCCCTCTCCAGGTTTCCTGCAGCCCCTTCGGGCACTGGAGCTGCTCGCAGGTCTCCCCTTCTCTCCCCCAGGCTGCCCCAGCCCAGCTCTCTCAGCCTGGCTCCAGAGCAGAGCTGCTCCAGCCCTCGCAGCAGCTCCATGGCCTCCTCTGGCCTCTCTCCAACAGCTCCAGGTCCCTCTTGTGCTGTTGCCCCAGAGCTGGAGCAGGGCTGCAGGGGGGGTGTCCCCAGAGCACAGCAGAGGGGCAGGATCCCCTCCCTGAGCTGCTGCTCACGCTCTGGGGGTACAGCCCAGCACAGATACATGCATACACAAGCACACACATGCACACAGGTGCAAGCATGCATGTATCCCTGCACACTCCCCTGCATGTGCACATTCATACATGTACCCTTGTGTACCCCCATGTACCCACAGACTGTCAGGGCCAGCACCAGGCCTCAGAGTCAGGGTGATGCTCTGTACCAGGTACCACAGCTCCAGGGGATTTGGGGCTGCTCTTCCCAACAGTTCCCAGTCCCAAAGTTCCCAGTCTCTGCCTCGGGACCCTCTTGGCTCCCATCCCACACTGAAGCTGTACCAGCTCCAGGGCATCGCAGCAGCAAAGCATTCAAGGCATAATCCAAGCACAGAGCAAATTGTTTTCTTCCAACAGGTTCATTCCTCCAAGGGAGGTCTTTGCTTGAGAGATTTCCACTGTAAATGAAATCCTTCCTGGGATCCACATAAACGGCCTCTGTGCCATAGAGCTGCTCTGAGCTTTCCTGCCTGCTGCTTCCCATGGGGAATGGGGGGCTGGCAGGGACCCCCTGCATCCTCATCCCCATCCTAGTCCTTGACCCTTCAGCATCATCAGGAGACTGCATGGGGATGCTGTACCCAGATCCTGGCCTGGGTGCTGGGCACAACAGGGGCATCACGGGGAGGTTCTGGCTCAGCCAAGGGCACCCCTGGCCCTGCCACCCCCTTACATTACCCCTCTGTCCTTCCTCCAGCCCTTCTTCGCCCGCTGCTCGGAGGCTGCTAATGAATTGTGATAGTTACAATAAGCAAGCGATAACTTCTAAGAGGATAGAAAACAATTATTTGCTCTGTTGGGAAATAGAGGATATTTTAGTGTCTGTTTAATGGGAACCTAATTAAATTACATGAACAAGAGAATAGAAGTTTTTGGTTAATTATGAATTTTGCGAGCTACAAAGGCTCAATGCTGATGGGTTCTGTAATGTGCCAGGCTGCTCGCGAGACACCCAGATAAGGCGACAACGGAGAGAGAATGGTTTGAATGCATTTTAATTTCTCTATCAATTCAACATGAGGCAGAGGAAGGGGGATCCATTAACAGCAATCCAAGGAACTCAGGGGGATTTGCAGCCTGGGGCCTCCTGAGGTTAAAATCAGGGAGGAATGGGTTAAACAGAAGGGTCTTTGCTGCGTTGCTCCATCGTGATCCTTCTCCTGGGGCTGGGAGCTGGAGGATGTCCCCCATAGGGTGACACGAGGGGTCCCATGGGCTCGGTGTTGCTGTGGGTTGGGGCTGGTCCAGGTGAGGTCAGGCTCAAGGCCAGCAGCAGAGGTGCTGGGTGAGGGCTGGTGACGGCTGCGCTGGCAGGAGGCTGATGCTCAGGGTTGGGGTCCCCATCACTAATCTCCATCTAAACCTGCTCTGGTGCTGCTTGAGGCCGGTTCCTCTTGTCCCATCCCTTGTTCCTTGGGAGCAGAGCTCAACCCCATCCTGGCTCCATCCTCCTGCCAGGCACTTGTAGGGAGGGATAAGGTCATTGAGGTGCTTTCTTGCAACAGAAAAGGGAACAAAAGCCAAAGGTGGGTGCATTTCCCACCCACAACATAGATGAAGTCCTCTCCTCTCCTTCTAGGGAAGCACTTGACGCGTTCTATTGACCTTTTCTAATCTCCAGTTGATCGCTCAGGAAGCTCCACCTGCTCGGGAGCCATTGGATTGGGGTTTGTGGGTTTGCATCAGGGCTTTTTGCCTTTTCCTGGCATCTTTAGGAGCTGGCTGAGCTGAGCGGATTTGGCCATTGCCAAGGAGATGCTGTGGGGTGCTTGGGCCTTGTTTTGACGCAGTGAAACCAGTCCCTCTGCTTTGGGTTTCTGCTGTGCTTAAATCCCAGAGGAACCCACAAGCTCGATGCTGGACACGGGTCCATTCCCCCACTCCCTTATGCATCCAGATAACCCGCAGGAGCACGGGACACCTCTCCCCATAGGATGAGGGTGATGGGATCTCGCTCAGGCTCTTGGTGAAGGCCTGGGGATAGGGCAGAAGCAATGCAGAGGTCCCTGTGTCTCAGTGAGCGGTTCAGCCTGGGTGCAATCACCTCTGCAGGCCCCTTGCTTCAGAGCATCACTTGGTGAACCCCCTGCATGGTTTTTTGCATTCATGGAGGCCACACACAGGGAGGGAGAACAATTCCCACTATGGAGGATGGAGGAAAAGCTCCAGGTCCCAGCAGCCCATGGGGATGGGATGGACCCTTGGTTAGACCATAGCCAGGTGACACTTGCACGTTAATGTGCCTGTAAGGTTTGCAGCCCCTCGGATCTGGCACAGAGCTGCTCTGACGCCCAGCACTGTATGAGGCTGGTTTAGGAGATGCTTCCTTATAAAAGCCAGAGCTGAGGATTAAGAAATCATGGAAGGGGAAAGCAGCAAAATGCTCCTGAGTCCTCATGCCAGTGGCGTTTCAGCAGGAGGTTCCTAAAGCAGCACCCCAGCTGTTCCTTGCGGGATGTGAGCTCTCCGATCCTCCTAAAGCCGTGCTGTGAAAGCAGAACAAAGGCGAGCAGGGTGAGGGGCGGTTTGGGGCCGGACCCTGTCAGCTCTGCTGGGTTGAAGCCCACCAGAAGCAAAGCCCCGGAGCCCGGAGGATGCTGCCCCGTGGATGCTCCCGGCCCTGGAGCCGCGGGTGCCGGGCTGAGGGCTCCGCAGGGGGAAAGATGCTCGGGGACTTCTCCTCCCTGCGAGCCCCGCTGCTGCCCCGGCACCACCACCCCAAAGGAGTCGGCTGCGGGGTCTCCGTGCTGCGGGTCCAGGCACCGCCCAAGGCCCGCAGGGCCGAGGGAAAGGGGAGGGCAGCCGCTCAGCATCCCCTTTGCATTCGCATCGCCGGGGTTTAACCCATTCCCACCTGGAAAACAACAGAACAGAAACCTGCGAATTAAAAAGGCCAACCCTGGGCTAAGGGAAAGGCGGGCGCCACCGGGAGCCGCGCCTGCAGCGAAGGATCCGCACCTCCCGGCGCCCCGGAAGCCGCTAAGGGCTCGTCGCGGCGCAGCGTGCCCGGCCTCGCCTCCGCCCCGCCCGGCCGCTCCGCCCGCCGGGCCCCGCTGGGGAGCGCGTCTGGCGTTGTTCCGGCGGCCGCGTCCCGCCCTGCCCGGCGCGCCCCCGACCCCACCCCGCCGCCACCTCCCCGCCCGCCCCCGGGGCTGTGCGGGAGAGACAATAGAGCTGCGGGCTCCGGGCATGGGCGGCGAGGGCTGCGCGGCCCCGGGGGCTCTGCGCTAAAGGATGGGGCTGTAACGGGCTCGGGGGGGAGCGCACTTGGCTTGGAAGGGGGGGGGGGAGGGAGGGAAAGGCGGAGAATGGGGGGCGATGCCCCTGTCTGAGCCCATCCCGGCTCTGCGCTGCCCTGGCAGGGTGCGGGCGATGGCGGGGCTGCTGTGAAGAAAGTAGCGGGGCTGGCCGGAGGCTGCGGAGCGGGACATGGTGCTGGTGCCCCGCTGATGCTCGCCGGGTGTCGGCTCTGCTGGTGAGGAGCCGGAGGACGGCGACGCGAGGCCACGGTGGGAGAGAATCCGCGGCTCCGGCTGGGAAACCATGGGGAGATGCAATGGGAGATGCACGCTGGTCGGATTCTGCTGCCTGCAGCTGGTAAGGCGAGGGGCCGCCCGCGCTCATCAGCATGCGGGGTCGTGCTTTGTGTGAACGCTGCTGTCACCGCTACCCGCGCCGTGCCGGCGGTGACCTTGCTGTGGGACCGGCTTGGGGATGCTTCACTGACATCCGAACCCCCCCCCCCCCTTTTCCCCCAAGGAGCTTAAATAC
>NDXB01005320.1:40572-52165 GCA_002631895.1 Agapornis roseicollis
CTCCCCCCCCCCCAGTCTGTATAGTAACACAGTTATTACCGAGCTGCGTGTAAATAAAAGCAGAAACCACTTTGTGCTGGGGAGCAGGAGGTTCTTTGGGGAGGAAAACAAGGTTGTGGTTGTGCTGCCTGCCTCTCGCAACTTCGTTTGCTGCGGTATTCCCCTTGGAAAAGGGGCCTTGGCACAATGTGCACATACGTGAAACTCCTTGCGGATTCGTAGTATCTTCCTATGGTTTTTAAGACTGCCCAGAGAGAGCTTTCAACCTCTTCACACAGAGGCTGCTTAGGTTTCATTGTCGGCAGTTCATACACGCCCCAACTGGGTGATATGTGAATTTCTTCCCACTAATTACTTACTTTTTCTTACTGCATGGAAGTGCTTTATTCCTTCATTCCGTGGTACCGAAGGGTTTTGATAATGATTATTAAAGGGAAACTTAAGGGGAAAATGCCATTAAATTTGAGTATTGTGTTCTTAAAGACAGGATTTAGTAATATCAGGTGTTGTCACAGTGGTTTATGAAGTGGTTGGGAAAGACAGGAGGAGTTAGTTCTGTTGAATGCTGCTGGTATTTAAGTTGTGAAGGTCTTTTGTAGAAGAAGCCTCCTGGAGTGGTGTGTGTGGCTGTGGAAGCTGTGTGTAGGGGCAGTTAAATCTCATCTCTGCAGCTTCAGTTGTTTTCTTGTGATTATTAACACCAAGTTTGCGGGACAGACCTGGAGCCAAGATAGGACTTGGATTGTTGTTTCTTTCTGGTGTCGACTTTTTTTTCCTCCCCTGTCAGAAGATTGTTCTTGGAAGTTGCCTGTAGTAGTTGAGTGTTGTTCAAAACTACTCTGATGAGCAGAGAGCAAACAGAGGTGCCTTTCACGCCATCAGGATCAGGGCCAGTGTTTACAGCCACCAAGGTACAACGGTAACGTATGGTACAGAACACCCCCTGCCCCAGTGTCATCCTTACAGCTCCTGTGCGGGATCTTTGGCGTTGTGTTTTGGTAACTGAAGCCATGAACTAGTGATGATCTTAAACCAGTTCTGACTACAGGACGGCGTTAGACCCAGGTTTGGTTTGTGTGTGTGCTCTGCACTGACTGAGCGTTGCATAACAGATGAAAACGCTTCTTTGGTCACACGTGCGATGTCTTCATTGCTCTCAGGATCAGCCGATAACATCTTAAATAACAAACTTCCACGGTTCTGTGCTGCTGGGATGCCATCAGAGTATTGGGGGGATAGTGAATCAGGGAGGTGCTGGGAGCCCACCTCTCTTCCTGCACTCAGATGATGTGGGTTGTATGCAAGGCGGTTGGGGTGGTTTCAGTGTTGGAGGGGACTTGTCCACCTTTCCCCTGGTGCCAGTGGAACCGGCGCTGCTGGAAGGTTCTGCAGGATCCCGGGCACTGGGAGGTTACGTGCTCTGTCTCCAGGGAATCTTGTACCAAACAGGCTGGTGTGTTGTACCGTCTCATGACCCAGGACAGCAGCTGAGTGTGCAGGAAGGGTGCGTGTTGTGCTTGGGGCTAACTGTAGAAGTAGAAATCCAGGGTTTTAAGTTTGCATTTAAAAGGTGTGCCTTGATATTTTGCACGACTGAGCAAGCACATAGTGATATTGGGGCTCGTGTATTGACTGAGGATCTGGCCTGTAACGTGTCACGTGGAAACAAGCACAGCAGGCTCTGAGGGTGGGATTCGTGTTCCACCAGGGAGCCATGGCACTCCAGTGGGTGTTGTGTCCATAGCACACGCTGACATTCAGATTTCAGTGTAATGGGCACCTTACACAAACCTTGGAGCACAAAATGTGGGTTTTTTTTTGGCTGGTTTGCATTGTTAGGTGATATTTTAGTTGCTAGGTTAATGGAGCAAAGAATATGTTACAAGGAGTTGAGTTTGGCGTCGTGATGTTTCCCTGCCAGTCACGAGCTGTGATTGAAGCTGTAAAGCTGAAGCTGTAAGGATTTCATGTTATCCTTTCCTTCCCTCTTTCCCTCCATCTCCCCCCCCATCCATCCCCTTCCATAGGTGCTGGTGGAATGAGCGTTGCGTGTGTTTTGAAGAGAAAAGCAGTACTGTGGCAGGACTCATTCAGCCCCCACCTGAAGCAGCACACTCAAGATACAGCTAATCCCAACATGCCTGTTGTACTGACATCTGGAACAGGGTCCCAGGCTCAGCCACAGCCAGCTGCAAATCAGGCCCTTGCAGCAGGGACACACTCCAGTCCTGTTCCTGGATCAATTGGAGTTGCTGGTCGCTCCCAGGACGACGCCATGGTGGATTACTTCTTCCAGAGGCAGCATGGTGAGCAGCTTGGGGGAGGAGGAAGTGGTGGAGGCGGCTATAATAACAGCAAACATCGCTGGCCTACTGGGGATAACATTCATGCAGAACATCAGGTAAAAACCAAGTTCCCTGTTTCCAAACTCAACCTGTGAATGCATCGGGCTTGTGATAGATGCTTTTAATGATGCTTAAGCTGGTTGTTGGGTGGTTGGAATGGCAACAGTTGTGCTCTTTTGTTTCCTCTTTCCAGGATTGTGGTATTCCGGTAGCTATAAGCTGAAACATTTTGGCTTTGGAGGCTGTTGAAAGCCCAAACGGCTCTGTGACAGTCAAATGCATGTTTGCAAAGTTTCTCATTCCCTTTATTGATCTGGTTTTTTTTCCAATGTGTGAACCAGTGTAGCAGTGCCTGCTGCTGCTGTTCAAATCTGTTGCTGTAGTTAAATAATTCTTATGTAATGGCATTACAAAACTGCCAATGCATGGAGGTTGGGCTTTTACCATTCCCAATATTGAAAAACACAGCTCTGGAAGTCACTGGTAATGTGTTTTCCTGGGTTTCTTTGCTTGTTTGTTTTGGGTTTGGGTTTCTCTTATTCTAATGGGAAAGGGAGGGTGCTATTCATATGCTTAGCTGGACTGAGAACTGCCTTAGGAGCGTCAGGAAACAGCTTTTAGGCACACAGCTACCTCCTTTACAGCAACTTAATGTTTTTAAAGGGGTAGTGGGCTGGCCTGTGCCTCTATAGTAGTGTTTACTAGAAGTCTGCTTAGCTGTTGCATTGTCAGATGTGCTGTGAGTTAAATGACTGCGTGACTCACTCTGGCTTTCTGTCTGTGACCTGTGGGTAACTTCTCAAAGATGTGCTCCCTCTTCTAAGGGAGCACAACTGAAGTGGAAGCACATTTTCACACGGAATCATTCCCCCAAGCAGGAGAGCAGCAGACACAAAGCTGCTGCAACCTGCACATGAGGATCTCCTGCCTCTAGTTAATTTCAAGTAGAAGGGAACAGGCTCTTGCTCCTCTGTTGCACTGCCCAGGGGGAAGTGTTGCCATCCAGACCTTTGAAAAGCAAAGGTTGCAGTGAGTTTTGCAACTCACTGCAACCTTGCTGGTGTTGGTGTGTGCATCAACAAAGAAGGAAATCCAGGTTCATTTTTGTCTGGGAGAAAAAGCATGTGAAATCCTGCAATATGAACTAAGCAGCCAGAAGAATATTGTTCTTATTCCCTCATGTGGAAACAAAGGATTTAATGAAGTTATTTCAATGCAGTTATTTCCTTTAAAGTGAGGAGGTGTAATTTTCCTGTTAACTGGCCAAGTTTTCAGTCACTAAATGTAAAAGTTATTGCAAGAGAGAATGATGGAGGAAATCTGAATGTGATACTTTCTGGTTTTCCCCCATGTGTTTTGTGATCTGAAGCTCAAAATAAATACAGTTAACAGTAGGACCTTGTTTGTTTTGCTTCCTGGTGGTTTGCACATTGGCTGTAACCTCTTTTGTCACTCAGTCCTGGTGTTTAGTTTAAAGCCAAGAGGTGGGAAATCATTATGGATGTCTGTTTGGTCTTGATTTCTGATGGATACACTTCCATTGCTGTACTCTTAATTTTAGACTTCCAAAGATAATGCAGTGAGGGCCCTTGTTGCCTTGAAGACTGGTTCAGAAACTCAGGGGCTAAAAGATAATGGGAAGTCAGAAAGAACTAATTATAGGGTAATACGGGTTAATGTCTGCCTGGAGCTTGGGAGTTGTAATTAAAGATAGAGGGATGCTTTGGTTGTTGAATCCCAGTTTCTTCTTCGTTATAGATGTAGACAGACATCTCTCTCTCTGTTGGTGATAATGCTCCAGTGAGTTTTACAAATGATAGTATTTCATCATGTGTTACTGTATAGCTACAAGTGCTGTGAGTCAGAACTTATTTACTGTGTCCTTGATTTCATTTCTCATTGTGCTGGCTGTTCTCATTTGTTGCTACTTGGAGGAGCTGCTCTGAGGATGGAGCTGTAATAGAGGATGTCTTAGAAGTTTCTCTGCTCCCAAGGAAGTAGATTGTGTCCTCTTGTGAACAGGAGAAAAATGCTCATTCTTTTTACGAGAAGGTGAGGGGAGGCAAGTTTCAATATAAAACTCAGCAATTAAAGCTGCTGCTGTCACTGTGTGTCTTTAGGTATCAAAGTTACCCCATCCACACAAACAGCATGCATTATAAATTCCACTTTGTTCTTGCAGACACTGAAGTAATGGTGGATTGAGACTTTTTTCCCAACTGAAATCTCTGAGCTCCTAAATAAAATTCCTATAGACAGGCTGAGAGAGCTGGGCTGGTTCAGCCTGGAGAAGGAAAGGCTCCTTAAGGGGAGACCTTAGAGCAGTTCCAGTGTTTAAAGGGGCAGGGACTCCAGGAAAGCTGGAGAGGGGCCTTGGACAAGGGCCTGTAGGGACAGGCCAAGGGGCAATGGCTTTAACCTGCCTGAGGGGAGACTGAGCTGAGCTCTTAGGCACAAGCTCTTCCCTGTGAGGGTGCTGAGGTGCTGGCACAGGGTGCCCAGAGAAGCTGTGGCTGCCCCATCCCTGGCAGTGCTCAAGGCCAGGTTGGACCCAGGGGCTTGGAGCAAGCTGCTGCAGTGGAAGGGGTCCCTGCCCGTGGCAGGGGTTGGAGCTGGAGGAGCTTTAAGGACCCTTCCAATACAAACCATCCCATGGTTCTATGATTCTATGAAAGCTTGTATATCTCTTTACAAATCCGAACAGCCATCTGCGCCTCCTGAGGGGAAGAAAAAGGTGGTTAAGATGTGGAGCTGGGAGAAGTTACCAACACTGAGCGGGGGTTCAGGGAAGTTGGCTGGGATTTCTGGGACAGGGCTGGTGGAGGCATGTGTGTGCTTGAATTGCAGTGAAGGGAACGTCTCTGTGGCGTGGTCCCTTCTGAATTGCAGTGAGTGGCTGTGCTCAGACTGTCTGGATTGCACTGAGGGTAGTATGGGAGCTGTTTAGTAGAAGCAAATGATTTTAGACATTTGCTTGCTCTGAGAACATGTTTAGTGATTGAAGACAATAGAACTCCACAGGGATCATCTTGTTGAATGTGGGGAATTTTTCACATGTAGATGGTGAAGAATAGTGAGAGCAGCAGGGCTGGGCCTGGGGTTTATGCTCAGTTTTGCCTTTCGGCAGTGTGACCATGGAACTTCTTAATTGGAAACTAGAATTCAAGTGGAGACAGGAGGTAAATCTCCTGGCTTGTCTAGAGCACAGCTACTCAAACAATGCTGCTGTGGAAGCGTCTGGATTTGATGTTCGACTATGTTAGTGCCTGTTGGCAGGCACTGTGACTGCCTTAAAGTCATGGCAAGGGCCTCTAAAAAGAACCTGGAGGCTAAGAGAGGAGGAGCTGTGGTGCTTGTGCTTGGAAGTGAAACACAGAATCATAGAGTTGAAAAGCACCTCAAGATTATTCAGTTCCACCCCCCTGCAATGGGCAGGGATACTTTATCCTAGACCATGTGTAATGGATGGGAACCTAGGTGAGAGTTGATTCCCTCTCATGGCTGAAAGGCAAAACAAAAGATGCTGTTTGCCACAGTGTAGGTAGAGTATGTATGTTTGTGTTCATGGTGAGTGTTGGAAAGAGGCAGGAAAACATAGGTGTGCAGCTGTTCTATGACCTTTATACTTAACTGCACTGGGGTGCCTGGCCAGTGCTCTCAGAAGTGGACAGCAGTGAGATGATGAGAAACTGCACGGGCCCACGAGCAAACAATCAGAGATCTGGCCCAAAGCCAGTTGTTTTGATAAGGGTATAAAAGCAGAACTCTCTTGTGGCCATGGCAGAAGCCTCACCTATGGGTGAAGGCACTGCATAGGAACTTTCCCAGTTACCTGAGACTCCTGGCATCGGCTGCAGTGGGGCTTCCCAGCTGGAAGTGTGGGCCTGGAGGATGATTCAGTGGTAGCTGGGGATGTATTTCTTCTTAATCTCTGTTCTCGCTATACAGTAATGATTTAATGCATTGCTGACTTTCTTCAGTACTTTGCTTATATACCTGTATCTCTGATTTGCTTCATTGTACTTACTATATATAGAGAGATGTTTACCTAATTCACATTAGTGGGATTGCTTTAGTGTGCTTATTGGCTTCAGTGTGCTTGTTTAATAAACTCTGCGTATTATACAGCTAGTGTGTGGTCACTTTGTGGTGTACCATGTCTGTCAGCAGAACACCATGTCACCAAGGATTTGTCCAGCCTTGCCTTGAACACTACCAGGGATGGGGCAGCCACAGCTTCTCTGGGCACCCTGTGCCAGCACCTCAGCACCCCCACAGTGAAGAACTTCCTGAGACCTAACCTGAACTTCCCCAGTTAAAGTTTAAGCCCATCACCACTTGTCCTGTCCTGTCCTGCCTGAGTGACAGTTGACTCTTCAGAACCGAGATTTCCTGATCTGCCACTGGAAACTATTTGGTTTGTGAGGGCTGCTGGGGTCCAGATAACCTGGCTTGGTGTCTCCTGGAGTTGAAGGCACAGAGTCCTTCATGTAAACCGTGTGTTAGCACATGGGGCTTTGGAAGGCAGCNCAGTTGACTCTTCAGAACAGAGATTTCCTGATCTGCCACTGGAAACCATTTGGTTTGTGAGGGCTGCTGGGGTCCAGATAACCTGGCTTGGTGTCTCCTGGAGTTGAAGGCACAGAGTCCTTCATGTAAACCGTGTGTTAGCACATGGGGCTTTGGAAGGCAGCTTTCTGAGGTGTGTTTCATTAAATGTCTTGAGTTCTCATGGATACTTCTTCCTGTCACAGTGTTAGGGCTTTTCTTAATGCTGACACTGAAAGGGCTGTGCTAGCTCAATGCACAGATGATTTACGATTTAATAACTCTCCCGAATGAAATGTCTCATTTGGCTGATCTGTTTCACAAAGATTTCCCCATAGTACAGGGGAAAGAGAATTGGAATATTTCATTCGGTCTTTTGCTTTATATTGCCCTTTGAAACTCCTTCCTGAGCTAGAAGGAGCATGAGTGAAGTTGGATATTTAAGGTTGGGTATTGGAAGATCCTTCTAATAGTACAGGGGAGAAAAACCACCCTGAAATCTTCAGAAGGGTAGTGTAAGAACTTGCTTCTTCAGAATCCATAGGTTTCCATGTCCCTGAACAGGCAGTGGGAAGGTACCTGGCTCTAGTTGGGATTGCACAAGTGCCCTGGTGTGCTGGCTCTGGGATGTGTCTGTGGTGTGTCATAGGATGAGAGTCATGGAATCACAGGATGGTTTGGGTTGGAAGGAGCCTTAAAGCTCCTCCAGTTCCAACCCCCTGCCAGGGACAGGGGCATCTTCCACAAGAGCAGGTCGCTTCAAGCCCTGTCCAGCCTGGCTTTGAGCTCTGGCTCCCTGCAGGGTTGTGATCAAAGGAGTGTGTTTGTAAACGGGTGAAGGTGCACTTCATCCAGGGTAACCTTGTCCTCAGATCTGGCCCAACTGATCTCAGCTGCTGATGGAAATCTCCTTAAGGAGCTGTTCCAGAGCACTGAATGCGGCCGTGCTTGTATCTTGAGAACTTGCTTTGATGTGTTTGTTGAGACACTTTCAAATTGTCTTCTCTGATGATCTCTGCTCTGTGATGAGCTGCTTTTGTGTGCCAGTGTCATGAGATGCTGCTCTCCCTCTGCCAAATGATCTCCTCTCAGCTATCACGTTTCTCCTCTTCCTTTAAGGGTAACTTCTGTTGTAGGACAGTTGATTCTCTTGGGAGCATCTGCCCATGTTACTTGTCCTGTACAGAAGTTGAGCTTCATACCTTGATCCTGCATTGGGTGACACTTGACTATTATCAAACCCTCAAATGAGTCCTTTGCACCATTGCCAGCATGGCCTAGGGCCAGTTCCATTCTCCTGTGACTGAGGTAGTGAATGAGATGTGGCCCTTCCCTTCCTTACACCTTTGTCCCTCTGAATTTAAACCTTGGTAGATCAGAGTAGGGGTGGGAATGAAAGGAAAAGCCCTCCCAGTGGTCATGTAAGTCAGATCTTAGTGTAGCCCTGAGGGCTTGCACAAAACCTTGATCCAGACATGCACCTGGGAAGCAGAAAGTGGCTTTCCCAAGGTATTACCAGCTTCAGCAGGACAAAACTAAGGTTGCTGCTTCCATAATCTGATATTCTGGGATTTGCACCCCAGTATGTGCCTGAGACATCTCTGGCACCTAAATTCCACATTTATGTATCATGGATACACAGAGTAGTTTGGGTTGGATGGGACCTTAAAGCTCATCCAGCTCCAACCCCTGCCACGGGCAGGGACCCCTTCCACTAGAACTGCTTGCTCAACCCCCTGGATCCAACCTGGCCTTGAACACTGCCCGGGATGGGGCAGCCACAGCTTCTCTGGGCACCCTTCCCTCTGTCAATAGAACCTAAGGAAAGCCATCCTTGGGTTGATTCCTGTACCCTGCATCACTCATCACCTTGGCCACAGCCATCATGAGCCACGGGTAAGTTCAGTAGCTTTTTGCTTCAATGCTAATGGGAGTAGCAGTTCTAATGGTGAATCTCCTACTACAAAAATAATAGTCAAACCACCTCATCCCATCTACTACTTGTAATTTCACGTTCTCCCTTTACCCACCCTTGTTATGGGAGAAGACTAGAAATAGTGCTGTAATCCATCAATGGGACAAAGTATCTGAACCCTGGTCTAGTCAGTGGTGGTGAGCCTGTTGTTGACAGTGTGTATTGCTTGTTTTCACTTGGTAAATACTATTTGACTCTCCTAGATACTATATCTCTGTGTGTGTGTGTTTTCTCAGATGTGTTTTTACGAAGGAGCTGTGAGGCCTTCAGAGCAGACAGGCGCCGGCAGCTCCCGCAGCTGAGTAGGAGGCATTTGTTTCCTTCTCCAGTTTGGAAACCTTTAGTTAATTGAGAAAGCTTCAAACTTGGGAGTACATCAGTCAAGTGCCACTAAATATTTAGGGCGTTCAACCAACTATATATATATATGTCTATATATGTATATAATTTTTTTCTCCCCTTCATTCTAAGTAGCCTCAGCAGCCTGAATGTTCTTGATGTTTCTTGTTCTTCATGGATCAGTACATGACTACGTGGATTTCTGGTGCAGTAATGGTGACTTCTGTTGAGGAATATTTTACTCCTTCAGCTTGGAGAAGAGAAGGCTCCTTAAAGGGAGACCTTAGAGCAGCTCCCAGTCCCTAAAGTGGCTGCAGGAAACCTGGAGAGGGGCTTGGGACAAGGGCCTGCAGGGACAGGCCAAGGGGAATGGCTTGAACCTGCCTGAGGGGAGACTGAGCTGAGCTCTGAGGCACAAGCTCTTCCCTGTGAGGGTGCTGAGGCACTGGCACAGGGTGCCCAGAGAAGCTGTGGCTGCCCCATCCCTGGCAGTGTTGGAGGCCAGGTTGGACACAGGGGCTTGGAGCAAGCTGCTCCAGTGGAAGGGGTCCCTGCCTGTGGCAGGGGGATGGAATCTCTTACCTTCTCACAGAAACAAGCAAATGTTATTCTGAGATATCGTGACATTTTGATCTGTCCCAACAAGTGTCACGATAACAGCATCACTTTTGTGCAGAGCTCAGATTGTGGGAGGGCTCCAGGAGCACATCCAGTACCAGTGAAGCCCAAGAGGGGAGCCTTTCCATGGATTTGTGCTCCCAGCACTTGGCCCTTTTGTTTACTGGGATGGCAGATAAGTTCAGGGTGCTCAGAATTCCCTCTGGTAGGATCTGTGGCATACCTGGACTTGGTTTGCTTGGCTGGCAGGGTGGCAGCCTGCAGTCTGCCCTGTAATTCACTGTAGATCAAAGAAGCCTTGCAGGCAGCCATGTACATGTTCCAACTTCCCCAAGTCCTGTTTTTGCAGTGCCTTGCCCACCTTGGGTTTGGTAGATGCTGTCCTGGAGGTTTCGCCCCCTGGCCAGAAGTGGAACTGGGGGAGAGGCAATATAAATGCTCCAATGGAAGGGAGAGTGGGGCTGGGTAGGTCATGGCATAAGGAAGTGCTGGGGAAGGAGAGGGTCAGCCCTTGTGAGGCAGGAGGGAGAGGGGAAGCAGGGACACTGGAGAGCCAGGGCTTCCAGAAGCATCCTCTAGTTTGCTTTGCTTGCCCTCTTTAATATAATTGGCTTTATAGCAGTAGGTTAAACCCTCTTCAGTCCCTGTTACCACTAATACATGCAGATGTTGGATCTGTTTAATGTTGTTCAACATCTAGAAAGAAAATAGAAATCAGAAAGCCTCAGGCTTCCTGCTGCACTTGTCAAGACATTTTCTTCCCATCATCAGCTGGAGGATTTCTCAGCTGGTTCTTCCTCAGCTGCTTGTGCTCCAGAGCACTTTCTGGTCTGTCTGTTTGGGGTTATTCCTGTGTATTTGGCTGGGGTTTTGCTCTGTTTACTTCCACCTGTCCTTTCTCTTACTGGGAAACATCTCTTGGCATAAAGAGGAAGAGAAGATCCCTTGTGATGAAGAGTGAAGGCTGCTCTGTGATAGCTTTGCTGTGTGTCAGTGTAGGTTTGTATCAATCCTACATCAGGGAGGAGCCCTCAGTGCACAAGGCTGGTGTGTGATCCCCAAAGGACCTCAAAATGTGCTATGGTATTGCACTGTGATGTTACAGATAAAGGTCATATTAGCAACCATATTTGCTTAATACAAGGTGCAGTGTTAACCTGATTGTTGACATTAATATTTACTTAAAATTACAATTCAGCTCCATTGCTCAGAGCTCTCAAGTGGGAAAAGCCCCTTGGATTATTCTAGAAGAAAGGTAAATGTACTGTTGCTGTCATGTTAGGTCCTTCACATCCCTGTTTAGTAATTGTAAGGACAGTTTGGGGCCCTGGTTGCTGTTAATGTACCTGACTGTAGGATTCCTTTTGACAAGTGCCATTCAGCCCCGTGGGCCCTGTTGGTGCCTGGGTCAAATTGACCAGGACTTCGCAGTGCCACGTGTCCCATTGGGTGCTCAGGTTTGTTGCTGCTTCCTGGGAGCACAGGGGGGCTGTCACAAGCTTCCCTGCTCCTCCTTTGCTCTGTTGCAGCTTTTGGGCACTGGGGACATCAGCCTCCAAAGGATGGCTTGTTAAAGGGGTGTCATTGGGCTGTGTAAGTTGTTGCCTCGACTCTCACCGTCTCTCATGGGTAATTCAGATCTCAGGCACAAGCTCTTCCCTGTGAGGGTGCTGAGGCGCTGGCACAGGGTACCCAGAGAAGCTGTGGCTGCCCCATCCCTGGCAGTGTTGGAGGCCAGGTTGGACCCAGGGGCTTGGAGCAAGCTGCT